>NW_019091440.1:1164575-1295505 GCF_001949145.1 Acanthaster planci
GAAATCCCACCAGTATTCGTGGAATTGCTGAAACAGTGAAAAGGTGAATTAATGACCGGATGAGGTTTATGTAAGTAAGCGCCAGACAGTTTACTGGACTCCCTCCTTGTCCCAAGCCCCACAGCGGTCCATTCAAAAAGTGGGGACTCAGCGAAAATGCCGTCTGTAAAACCCCCTTTCTGTGTATGGATCACTCACCCCATAAATACTCTGATGTATTACTTTGGGTGATTTCCGATTTGTAGAAGTCCATGAAATTTTGGTTTTGATATGGGTCATTCGTTTACTACAGTGACCAACTCCTGATCGCCGACTGATGCCAAACACAGTTGGAATCTGTTCGGTCCACATGTCCACATGTCAAGCCACATGTTGCCATAATCTGATGAGAGTACCTCCTCATGGAGCATTGATGAAGGACCAGGCAAGAAGATATAGACATGGTATTGGTAGATGATTTCAATGCTTAGGGAAGAAGAGGAGAAAAACAGTTAAAATGATTGGAAGAATTCTATCTATATATGGATATCCCTTGACACCTTCTCCACAAAACCTATGAGACTAGTTTGAAATATTCAAAGTGTTTGTGAAATGAATACTTAATTGTTTTCACTGCCAAATTTGACTTTTTAGGACCTTTTACTGCTTTCAGATGGCTAATACCCTGAAGGTCACTTTATGGAAAATTTGAGGTGTCTTTATATAGACGTGATAGAACTTTCTCCTAACCATCACCGTGCAGGTACATGTAATGAACTTAAAATCTTTTTGTATTCATTATGCTAATTGCCAGAGATGAGGCTTCCCTTTTTTTTTACAGCCCAATATCCTTTCCTTTACTGTTTAGGGATATTGGACACTTGTTGCTGACTGGATAAAAGTAGATATAGCAGTGAGGATAGAAGGAACATACATGTATGCTGTCTACACTAGAAACCTGTCTTCTGCAGTGACTGCATCTTTTAGGTATTCAAGATATGATGTGTAAGCATAAAACATATTCCAATACCAGCATATTTTACAATATTGTTGCTTACAATTTTAGGAAATTTTATACCTTTCAACTGTTCAAATGTAATTTGAACTATTTCAGTTTATAAGTTTAGAGTCCTCAGAAATTGGAACATTCTTATATCCATAAGAAGGAAATAAACATGAAAAGTCATTACTAAAAGAGGGCACTATTTGCAGAAAGAGAAGGTGCTACTGGTATTTTCTTGAAGGAGGACCTGCATGTATTTGCTGTGTCAATATTGCACTTGCACACTGTCAATAGCTTCTCTCGCGCAGGTGCTTCTCTCACTGTGGATCATTTAATGGGGGTTTCAATTTCTGACTTTCCAATAAGGGCAGGGAGCCCAAATAGAAGATTTCAAATGAAGACACTCAAGCTAAAGAGGGTAATACATGTAAGATGCTGAACCAAATTACTGAAGATGTGCAGTCTGCTTTATTAACATTTGAAGAAGACTCCTGCATAACACCGCCTGAAGCGTTCNGCATGATGTCTCATCCAGCATATGCATGATGTCTCCTCCTGCATATGCATGATGTCTCCTCCAGCATATGCACGATGTCTCCTCCTGCATATGCATGATGTCCCCTCCTGCATACGCATGATGTCCCCTCCTGCATACGCATGATGTCCCCTCCTGCATATGCATGATGTCTCCTCCTGCATATGCATGATGTCTCCTCCTGCATATGCATGATGTCTCCTCCAGCATACGCATGATGTCTTAGAAACACATTCACAGAATGAGCTGCAGGAAAAACAGAGACATTTCTGAGACAGTTGTGATTGTTACACCTTGCTTCACAGACAATAACCAGAGTTATAATGAGCCAGTTCAGTATTCCAACAGGGCATGCCCAAAATGAGCCATCACAGTATGACCACACTGATAAACACAATTACAGGTGCAACTTGATGCAACAAGATAATATGAGTGCAATGCAACAACGATATGTTGCCATGGTTACAATGCAAGAGTAAAGTGAGATTGACCAACATACATGTACTTCAAGCCAACAGTATAGCACAGTCTAGAAAGCCGTAGTGAATATAAGAGAGTCAGGGAGAGTTTAGGAACATACACAATCTTTATTGCATGTTGGCCAAAAGGCAACATACACATTTTGTGAATGCATGAAAATTCTTACCTTCTGCAACCAATGACGTAAGCCGCATCTTTAAATTTGAAGATTTCGTTGCTGGTCAGTCCAATCTCACCACGATGACAGATGTATTTACCAGAACGCAGGAAGGCATCACAGCATCTTCAACTGGTAACATTGCCTTCCAAAATCTGAAAACAGGGAAAAAGCAACAAAATTAACAAAAAAGGGTAACCTTGGGATATTTCAACCGCAGGGTAACCATGGTAACAGGTATTGGTACACGTACATTTTGTCAAATGAGCAAAACATACAAGCCTGAACTCTTCTCACATGCAGAAAACCACAGTGCTCATCAGCGCAGGAAGTACCATGATTGGTACAAGCAGATATTCTTCTCATAATTCTGTGATGAAAGAAATGAGACAGCTACAGCCTGGTTTCCACATCAACGTAGGAAACGCAGAGAGCAATGCAATCAAGATGCAAACTATAACACAGACAAATGGAAACATGTCTAACAAAAGTATCGCTGATTACCAAGATATAACGCAAACCAGATGGATTGGCGAAGTTGAGCACGGTTCGACTTTGCCAACTGTCTGCGCCGAGAAGGCAAATACAGTGTGCTTAAAAAAAAGAAACTGAGATTAATTTCATTTCTTGGACATGGCTAAATACTTTGGAAATTGGCAACCACCATTGATTAACTAATGATGTCCTCTTTCTTATGACACCGTCCAAGAAATCCAATTTACTGTCACAGACTGAGCATGAAGCAGTTCAATCAACCATGTCAGAACTTGTCTGCCCAGCGCAGGGTTTTTGTCGGACCTCCCATGGAGGAATAAAACACATCATGCAATCTTCAACATATTTCATTGTTCGCTCCTTATTTTTAAAAGGACTTCTCTTGGTCCTTGAATGCATTCTGGGGTATCCCAAAGCTTTTCGAAAGCGTTTGAATAAACTGCAAATTTGAGAAATTTAAATTAAAATGTAAAGTTCAAGTTCATTATTACAAAATGATTAGAACTTACGAGATATTTGTAGAAACATTGCCGGGGAGGGGCTATTTCCATTTTTTTGTGGGGGGGGGAAATTTGTAGAAAACATTTTCAGGTTTGTGTTTTTTTATGAGATACCGGGTATCACAACCAGCTTAGTAATATATCTCATAAAAACTGATTTTGAAAAGATATACTTACATTTTGAAAATGTGTTCCTTGTGGAAAGAGTGGGCTTTCGCAGCTTTGTTTTATTATTACTGAGGAAAAATCGCATCAAACTACAGAAAGAAAAGGTAAGTCTCCTCACTACACGGTATATGTTTAACAATAGAGGGCGGTATACCATTCAAATGGTAAGAAAAACGCACTCGTTAAGTGGTTCAGTAGCAGCCACTTTCATTGTCTACGTAATATTTGCAAGCCACGGCTATACCTTCCGGACACAGCCTTGTGTCTCCAGCCGATACTCAGCACCCTATGTAGTACGGAGGAACCCCCCCCCAATGTGACGCACAAGCTGTATACCCGATGGCTATTGTGCCTACTGCACCCTCCCCCCCCGGAAATCTGAAAGAAATTCCAATGATTCCATCAACACAAAAGAAGACACAATACTGGGGGGGTCCCCTTTGCCGCATATCGTGCATCATATGGCCCAGCTCAATGGTTCTGTAACAACTAGTGTATACATGTAAGAATCAGGTGGCATTGGACAAGTACAAAAATTGTGCAAAATCTCGCGTCAACAACTAAATTTAACCAAATTTAATAGTCGAGCATAAAAATTTCTCTGACTGCTTACAAAATACTGGTAACCGTTTTATACAGGAAACAAACTGAACCTGTGTACATTTTGAACTGTTTTCAGGAAACGTTTAGAACAAGTTAACAAAATAGAAAGTTTAAAGGTACTACTTAATTATTATGTCCATATTTTATAACTTTATCAATGACTTCCAGTCTTTAATGTTTAAAGCAATGGAATCATATCTGACAAATCTGGCTTGGTTGGGGTGCATTTTGTGGGGCGGTGGGTGCACTTGGGGGCCCTTACTTTCTTAACGGACACTCACTGGGTTTCTCCACACTTCAAACAATGAATGAGGCCGACTACAACCACAATTTGCCCTCTAATCTACGAGCATGGGTGCGGGGGTGGGCACACAGGCCTCAAGTGGGGGGGGGATGCCACCTCCCTCCGCCTTAGTTATGCCACCGTAAACCTTTAACCAATGATGACTTGTGATCTATTAACTACGCCGTCAAAATCTATATGGTTACAAAATGTCGAAGAATTAAAATTTACACGTTATGGCATGTTACTTTTGGTTTCAAAGTTCCCCTTTTACAAATAATTTAGCTAGTCATACATGTGTCTGTATTAAGAGTTTTCAAGTACGTGTATTCTTTTAAACACTTTGACATTTTAGAAAACACTTTTTCCTTTGCCAGTTATTTCTGAACAAATAGAATCTCTAATCACAAACAAAATATACCCGATTAATCAGTGTACACAAATGTCATACACACAAACAAGGCTTTTGTCTTCCTTAACTCTGCTGGTAAACTGTGCATTATCTTAAAAGGTTAAAAATCATTAAAAATTAGCCAAAGAACACTTTTCAAAAACAAAATTACAATGAAAATCACATTCAATGTTATTTTTAAAGCCTATTTGTGATTGGGTCTGCAAAAATGGCCCTTGGGTTTATGTGTGACAAATTGATTTTAAGTGATGTCCACGGGTAGAAAAGCATTTTAATAAGGATTTAATTTGTGTATTTTTGACCTCTGTCGCGCATTCTACTCCCGAGATATCGTAACATTTAGAATTGATCTCTGGCAGATGTACGGCATGGTCCGTTACATACAGAGGCATTGCATGACTTAAGGGCCTTTTTTGCAGAGTGGGTCACATTTGAGGACAAATCTTGTCTTTAGAAATCGTCAATTTTGAGACTTCATCTCAACTATGCTACCCAGAGCATTTTGCTTGACATGTTCACAATCTAGAATGTACACATTTTTGCACTTTTTGGTTTTTTTTTCTTGAAATGTCTTTTACAGGCAAAATGTTTCCTTGGATCACACTTTGTTTCACTTGCAAACTATTGTACCATCTCTATTTTTTAGTTCAAAGAGGTAAGCAAGGAATTTTTAGGGTTACGAACAGAGCATGCTTGTGTTGTTCTTACTATAAACAGGGTCACATGCCATTCAGTTGATTTAAAACATTCTTCTGACACTGAAATGCAATCCGAGACTGCCACAACACACTCCTCTTTGAACTGGGGGAAAATGAAACCAAGATAAAGTTGAGGAAAATCTGTGAATGGCCGAAATTATATTGCTACATGGTCTGTGGGATTAAACCTTGCTCATTTTGAAGAACATCGAAGTTAATCTTAGAAAATACAGTCATATACTTTAGGTTATGTTCCTTTCTTATCTAAGGATTCTCCCATAATTATTTTATGGGACCTAAAAACAATTTTGAAAAGAAAAAAAAAAGACCCACTCTGTGACAATGAGTCACAAGTTGCCAGAGCCACTTTGCAGTAAAAAGTCCTTTAGAATAAATTTGCAGTGTAAATCAGTAGGAGCCCACAGCATTTTTCACCATGGAGTATCCACTTTCATCAGGATACCAAACCGAGTGATACGTCAAACCAAAAAAAACCCAATTTGCTCTTTCCAATACAAATGAAAACTCAAAAAGTGGATCATGCAACTTGCGACCAATTTTCACAGAGTGGGTCAAAAATACAAAAAATGTGAGTCCACTAATTTGTGGTAATAGCTGGACTCCTTCCTCTAATTACAAATTTACTTTTTATTTCTTATTTTGATAAATTTCTGATGCTTCAAAATCAAAATCGATAAAAAAACAGGATAGGCCTGATCTTTCAAATCCACATTTTATTTTCTAAAAAACTGATTCACTCTAATACGTATCAATTTAACTTTTTACTTCTTCAGAAAAAACAATATCCACAAATTATGTACAAAAATACTTTAGGGTTTAGGGTATTAGGGTTTTGAGGGAAAGAGGTTTTTCTGATTTCAAACAAATTTTTGTTTTGTTTTGCTGGGTATAAAAATGGTTACAGTTTTTTTTATATATAAATGTAAATGAAAATAAGATGAAAAACAGCAAATAAAATGCCCAGAACACATACCTAAACTTAGGTTATTTGTGCAAAACTTGTATGGCTCTTTAAGACAATGTTGCATCGAGTAACATGTTGCAATGTTTTGTAATCAATCCTGGACATATTGCTCTTAAAGTATGCAAGACACATATCATACTTCAAAGAAATTACCATTTTTCTGCATGTAAAAATCTAATGTATTTTGTGACAAATCTGAAAGAATTTTAGGAGGAGGGAACTTGCCATTAGATGCTCAACGGCAACTGGATTGGACAAAAGTTATCTTGGCAGATGACTTCAACGTTTACTTGCAATACTTGTTGAGGTGTTGCAAAGTAAAGGTTGCACGTGCAGTTGCTACGTTGGACTCAACAACCGCAGCAGCCTTTCAGTTCCACTCACGATACGGGCGTTTCACAATAGTGCGCCACCATGAGTTTGCAACGCGTTGGCCAATCACAATGCGCGAGATCTGTCGACCCAATGCGCGTTCCGAAAGGGTCAACAAATTTTGCGCACTGTGATTGGTCAACGTGTTACAGACTCTTGGGGGCGCACTACTGTGAGTCATCCGTATTGCTGGAACAGTTAGTGTTGTTTGTAGAACCTTGCCCATTATTTCGCCACCCAGACACCAAAGATGGAACAGTCAAAACGAATGCACCAAACAGCAACGTCAGGTGCAACAAAACATTTTAAAGTACAGGTTGCGACAATTGCAACACTAAGATGCAACACTTTGCCACATTTCAAATGGTGCAACTGCAAACCTATTACTTGATTTAAAAAAGAATTACATATGGTACGCACATGCAACAGTAATGTATCAAAACGTTAACGGAGAGAAATGGTTACATTACATATTGGTGGCTGTAGTTGGATCCATGACGAGTCCCTCTAAGTCTATCATAAGTTATCCAGTCTTAAGGCATGTCACAAGCTTCATGTACATGTATTACATGTACATATAATTAAACTCTAACCATCCCTGTTACTTGTGATGGAACATGGACTCAACTACGACCTTGTTACAAACAACAACACTTCTCCACAAGAGACAGAAAATGTTCAGGAACGGTTGTATTTTAGGCCTGAGGTACGTGACTAGAAGCGATTGGACGTCCCACATTCTCAGACGTGATGCAATACGTGAAAACCTTTGACACGGCGAACCTTTACTTCACAGAAAAGCTTTCCCAACAAGTCTTGGCAAAATGGATGAGGAGATAGAATTTCAAAATGGCGCTGACATAAATGCGACAGAGTTCGTAGTAATTATCTCAAATCTGAGCTTTTTTGGCACGTAACTGTTAGCATTAAATACCTTGACAAAACTGACTGTAACTTCGGTAGAGACAAATTGGTAGATTCCACAGGTCTTGTTGTTTTACAACCGCACTTGTAGATCTCTAATTAACTTTCAAGATGAACATTTACGTCAAGACATCGTAAAGTAATCCACCACCCAAACTCAATGCTGTTAGAAGTGAAATCACTATAATTTTTCCCGTGTCGGAGATCAAATAAAAGCGAAAGATAAAACAGTTTATTGCCCAAATTTATCATCGGAACTTAATTCATAAAAAGCTGCTTGCTAGAAAAAGGGTTAACACTCTGTAATGAAACAACTTTAATACTCCTATACAGTACATACAATGCCAATATAAACTACTTGATATAACTTGATTGTTCCTTCATAAAAATTCAAGTGGTTTAAACACGTAAATTGGATGCAACGTAAATCTGTGTTGTCCTATGTACATAATGCATTAGCACCTTGGAATCTTCCGAACAAGGGTTTAAACCAGTTTTAAAAATCAATTAAATGCAAATAGCCGCGGCATACAGAATGCTAGCTGGGCTGTCCTCTTTAATGAAAGCTTAAGAGTGGCAATTGTGTTTTTCCAGTCCCCTTGCTCAGTAACAAAATAAAACAGGAGTGCCTACAGTGCCCGACAGTGTAGGATTGTCCTGTTGACACCAGACTGTTTATAACTGGATGGAAAGCATGGTTCAAATGAATTTACATAGAGCTGTGAATATCAATTCTGTGTACAGTCCAACCTCGTTAATAATAGCACTGTTAGTACAAGATTCTGCTTTTAACAAGGACATTTTGGGGTCCCAATTCTTTGTTTTTCATTGTTTTTATTCCTAATAATACAAGGTTCCTGTTGAGGTAATTTGCCAAGTCCAAAGGACCTCTTATTAGTGAGGTTTGATGGTACATTTGGTCATCTGTAGTCGGAGAATTGTTGGTGTCTGCTCAGTTTAACCCCACCCTCTGCTGTGACAGTAACAGCCATTCCAAAATTCTTCCACTTCTCCCTCCACGGGACTTGCATGCAGACATATAAAAATGTCACTTGGCTGATTTTGACTGATAAGATATTGGCTGATTTTGACTGATAAGACATTGGCTGATTTTGACTGATAAGATATTAGCTGATTTTGACTGATAAGATATTGGCTGATTTTGACTGATAAGACATTGGCTGATTTTGACTGATAAGACAACTTGATGCAGATTGCGTCCTTGCATAGGACGGTTTAATGTTCGACAAATCACGGACCATTTACCCAGGGCTGGTTCAGTGCGTGTTACGGCTGGCACAATATCAAAGCAGAAATTAAGTTGGATTATGTAACACTTTCTCTAATAATAAAACATATATTCCTGTCTACCACTTTGTTCTCTTGTAATTTTTAAGTCAGGGTACACCCTTTCTAAAAATATGCTTCACAAGATATTTCATTCTATACATTATGACAAAAGTGTACCACAAAATTGGGGAATTTTGCCTCATTAAAACTTCGCTTGTCCTTGAAATCGATAAGTGAAGAAGATTTAATCGTCAAAACGAATAGATTTAAGCACCGCTTCGGCGCGTCGCCTCGGCATAACCACGGCTACATGCTGCAACGCGTGTCATGTAGTCGCGAGTTTTTTTAAGAAAGTCGAGAGCGCCTGCCGGGGTAATAATAATCCGTGGAGCATGGAACCAAGGTCGCACATGTGTTTGCACTGGGGCTGCTTGCGATTGCACATCCCTGGGTAAATGGTTCATGGACAAATAAACTCCTTCATCGCACAGTTGTACGGGGTTATGTCAAATAACCATACACACAAGAAAATATTCTGCAACTGGCAACCTGTTTATGGATGACATGTTACGGTTTTGTGACTGAACAAGGGTGCGGAAAAAAATATTGTTACTCACCTGGGATGTATAATGTGTACAACGCTGTACATGTAATTGTCTCCGAAAGGGGAGGTCTGTTTGCTGTGAAATCACACACTGGTGTCAACGTTACTAAAGAAATCAACACGTTGACTTCAAAGGTCACAGGACTTCATATGGTCTCTTGTTCTCAATGTTTCTGTTTAGGCGATTCGGCACAAAACTGAAAATTCATCATTCCATTACTAACCATTTAATTATCTGTAATTTATGAAGCAATGAAAACAAACTATACTGCAAATGGGAATAAAAAGGAACTGGTCCTCACTGCTGGTTCAACTTACCATTTTTCAGCGGGTTTTTCTTTCACTTTTACTAATGAATTGAAACCGTGATGATTTCTGAGATGGAATGACAAATTTTCACTTCCGCCTGGAATTGGCCTTTTGCAGTCTAACGAGTCAACTTCAGATCTGCTGGTCCATGGCTATACAAAGGGCTGTGTTCCTGAAGTTACATCTCTGGACAGCGATTCTGATCCACACCAAGACTGTGGTATGCAAAGGTGATGGTCCATCGCTCTGGACTTGGCAGAGGACTGGGCACATGCAGCACTGGTGCTGCTCTGTGGTTAGGACAAGTGAACATCTGTTCTGATGGTCCAAGGTTCAGACCTACATCAAGGTTGCTATTTCACAGGACCCTGTATGTACATGTAAGTTATCGGTCTCGACAGGTTCTGAATCATGACTACACTGGGCCTGCCGTCTTGACTGGAAAGATTTCGGCAAAGTTGTTGGGGTAAACGGGGAGCCTAAAAGATGAAGGCAGGGCTTACAGGATGGAGATGGGGCTTAAAAGATGGAGGCGGGGCTTACAGGATGGAGGCAGGGCTTACAGGATGGAGATGGGGCTTAAAGTGTGGAAGCCAGGCCTAGAGGGCTTATAAAGGATGGAGACGGGGGCTTAAAGGATGGGGAGGGGCGTAAAGGATGGGGGAGGGGCTTAAAGAATGGGGGAGGGGCTTAAGGGATGGGGGAGGGATATTATCAGCGGCAGATCTTCTCCGTCATCTCTTTCTGTGGATCAAAAACAACATAAGATACGTGTTAAAGCCATGAGGTGTGCAAAACTGCAGTTTTGTAAATCGTAGCCTTGCTCCCGACGTTGCCGTTATCTCAAATAACAAAATTGTTTTCAAACATTCAAAGCTGAAACCAAACAAGAACCCTTAACATGAGCCTCACTTGAGCTCAACATTTCTGAGAGAGAATATGAAAATGCACAGGGAAAGGGAATTCCATCTTTCAAATTCACGCAACTGAAGTTTGTAGTCGCAGCTGAGATCAAGTCAAGTTTCTGCCACCATTCCGTTAAGACTTCAGATGTCCCAGTGAAAGCCATCATCGACATGACTACGATCCATATTAACAAAGTCAATATTTCTTTCGGCACACTACTGAACCTTCAAAAACTGGTGCAGCAAAGTGATCAAAGTGGATGAATTTCACATTCCTCAAAGAACGTTTTTTTCTTTACTGCTCACTCATGAACCCTAAGCCTCCTTGATCCTCCAAAATCCTTTGGGAAGTTTTGGAGGATTTTAGATGGCTGAAGATGAATGGCAAAAGTGTACATGCATGGCTGATTGCAAAGGCAAAAGTGTACATGCATGGCTGATTGCAAAGGCAAAAGTGTACATGCATGGCTGATTGCAAAGGCAAAAGTGTACATGCATGGCTGATTGCAAAGGATGCCATGCATGAAGGTTGTGGATTAGACCTTGTGTTGTTTCTGCTCAGTCAAGCACAAATTCTGCCCGATATTTCTTTTGAATCAACAACACTGCTCAAGAATGCCATTCACACTGCCTCATCATAATGACAGGAATTACTGGAGGATTGAGGGAGTAGGCACACCTCCAAATGACTTTTCCGAGAAATTTTGGAGGATTGAGGCTGAATGCAATTTTTTCATGTAAAAAATCTAAGGATGGTTCCGACTAAAAAGGCCTAGGGAGTTAGGGTAAGCCCAAGATGCACAACCTACCATTGGGAAGTGCAAAATTAAGAAGGGAAATGAATATGATAAAACAGGAAAAAGAAAAGGCACAAATATTTTGATTTAGAGACTGTATCCTAGATACCACAAAGAACACTAGAAACACAAACGTAGCAAATGATCTCCAACAAAACTTAGTATTCCCACGCGGCAGGCCATTACAAAACTCGGACAATCCGCAACTAATTTCACTGGGAGAGTTCTGAAAATTGCCAAGGCAGATGCCTCCATCAATCCCAACACAATCTGGTCTCTTATAAAACCAACGCAGTCTTTACAAATGAGAGCAAGCTGAGTGGAAGACGGGGACTTACCAGTGGTTCAAGTTCCTTAGGGTCAATGAGGTTAAATTCTTTGACAAAGTAGAAGAAGTGCTTGTAACATGTGTTGATGTGGGCTTCCTGTAAAGACGGATGACAAAAATGTCGGAAAATCAAGCCAACATAGAATTATGATGCAAATTTGTAGCGAGTACATTTTAACTCAAAATTTATGAATGGGGATGTTGACGACTTAATGAAATTTCACTAATTATGAAATTTGAGGCAAAAATATATTAGTCTAGCAAGGCACTATAGGTGAGAAATTGACTACCGATATGCTGGGGTACATGTACATTAACGATATCTGCGCTTATGGCTCTGCTGTTTGGATATTTCTGTAGAAATGCTATGCACAGATATTTGCTGAGCACTGAGTGTTACCAGCTAACATGTCACACAATGCATATATCCTTTAGCTGGTTCTCAGCTGATTCCTGCTAAGCACCGACATTTTCTCTTGCTTACTCACTGCTCCTTAGGCTACCGGCTAAAATGTCACACAACGCTTATATCCTGCAACTGGTTCTCAGCTGATTCCCACTCAGCACAGATATGTTTCTCTGCTTACCGCTCCTATTGCCACTAGGTTCTCGAAGTGATGGATGTAAACATGAACAAACACTCTGTGGAGTCGCTTTAGAATGTTCTTGCACGTGGCCACAAAGTTCTTGGGAAAGGGGACATCTAGGTGGAAAGCAGAAAGAGGCAGAAGTTTGACCAGGCTGTCCATGCAAGTTGTCCGGCTTTGGAGAGTTTCGGGGGGATTTCGATGAGCATAATTCAGATACAGCGTGTGGGTAATTCCAGAAATTAGGGGCCCAATAGTGTGACATTTTTTTGTCCCTGTTACATCTGACCTTTGTTATTTGAATTGGGAATATCACCAGAATTGCTTCCAAACTATTACAATTTGTTTGGCAGATAATTTGCATTAATTCATCACTCTTGGAAATTAGAAAATGTGTTCTGAACTTACAAAATCATATCAGATGTGGCAGGGGCATGAAAAAAAATGGTCCCCTAATTTCTGGAATTAACCACATGGCAATTACAGTTGTTGATAGGCTACTGTTTCCAAGACAATTGTTTTTACATTTTCCGTACTGTGTATTAGTAAGCACGTACACATTATGTATACCTGTCCGTAGATAGTAACACAGTTCCAAATCTCTAAGATGAGAGCCAATCTACGTACACGCGCCATTTAAAGCGTTATTTCCAGTCTCAGAAACCACAAATTAGCCAAGTTTGACATTGTTTGTTTTGGAAGCATTTTAGACCAGTGTGATACACCACAGACAAGACACATGAAGTGCTCGACATCTCAACGTGCACCAATACATTACCCCTGCTCATCGCGCCCATAACCACTCCTCAAACCATCTCCTTGGGGATATACAGTTCAATTTTGCCATTTCAGGCCCAAATGGCTAATCAAATACACATGTACCCATTCACATCCATGGGCGGAAAGAGGCAAGTGGGAGTAAAGTAACTTGCTCAAGGACACAACTGGTAACATCTTGGCATTTGTGGCAAGGGCCTTCCGACAAGACAAATTTCAGTATTTTGATGTGAATGGACAAAACATCGTTACTTTTGGCAAGACTGCTGTTGATACGTGTATCTTGAAAAAAAAAAGCGATCTTTATCTCATTTCCTGGCAGACATAGGAAACTGAAAGTAGGCAGGAAACGTCAACATGTTGGATGTACTCCAACATGGTTATCGGGTTAACAGGGCATCTACTCATCAACCGTTAAAAACTGGATGGCCAACATCTACCGTAAGCTCCCCATAAATTCAAATGATTATTTCCACACTGCACACCATACCAAATGTGGCTGATAGGACAATCCGATTTAGGTTGGGTCTGAAATTGACTACGGCTAGCACCAGTGCATGTACTTTAATATATGCATTGACTAGCCGCTACATAAAAAAGCCAGTTGATTCGGACTTCGGCTTCAAACCATGCAAGTGAGATCTTGTGGGATGCTACTCACGAGAAAGTACTGAGAAACCAACTTCTTTTCCCACCTTACGCGATGTGATTACCCAGAAGTACCTATCGTTGTTTATCGGGATAACTTTGAAGAAGGTTTCAGGATTACTACAGCATTTAATAGACAGGATCATTTCAATTCATGTTCATCTCCGAGAAGTAGATTTTCTTGATTTGATTTTGATTTTATGAATATTTTCAACCATTCAGTGTGACTACTTATCTGGGGGTGCTACTCACCTACATTATCTGGGAAAACGGGCTCTTTGTTAATGAGTGTTTTACCCAATGGGCACCCTGTGGGTTTCTATCCATTGTAGGAAATTAACCACCCGGGGGTGCCACTCACCTACATTTACTGGGAACACGGACTCTTTGTTGATGAGTGTTTCCACCCATTCCATAAGATGGGTGATGTACTGGTTAGCTGGTAGTGCCGTTGGTTTCTTAAACTTCTCACCGTCACACCACATGTACTCGTACCTAAGTGGGGCAAACACCAGAACTACGAGTGACGGTACTGTTCAGAACATCTATAATTTTTTCAGATGTCACAAAATCCAATGACGTACATGTAGCTTCAGACAAGACTCGCCCGTGCTTGAAAATGGACAGACAGATGGACGGATGTGAACAGCCAGCCAGATACACTTACTTTGGTCCCCCAGACATGATTGGGCAGGACTCATTCGTGCAGTATTCACATATTGTTCCATAGATGAGGTTGATCCGATTGAAGAAGTCAACAACTGAAAAACAATCAATCAAACCAAAATGTTGACTTCAAAATTGTGATATGCTGGAACCTTCCATTCATATTGAAATCATCAAATTATATTCTTTTTCAAATTTGAATATCAGTACTACAAAATCATCATCGTTGTAAGTTCCAGCCTAAGTCAGATGTACATTGTACCACTGTTTGAAAAAACATGACCGAAGTTTTAACCACAGGTAAAAAAGGGCCTTCTACATGTATTTAAGGTTTTTAGGTCTCCAACTCCTACTAAACTGCAGCCTTACACAGACACTGGGAAAGTTCAACTTCAGACGTGCTCCCCTCAAACAACTGGCAAATACATGTAATTTTGATAAAAACAGATGTGCATTTATGGAGTACATGTACATTACATGTGTACACGTTCAGTGCCAGATCAGGAAACGTGATCAATTCAAAGATAGAAAAAAAGGCACTGAAATATTACTACAGAGGATATTTTTATGCTTATTCACCTGTCATGCCTGTTACAGATGGTTGGCGGTAATGTACATGTACAATGTACCAGCATATCCTATTCCACACAGAGGAACTTGTGATAGGGTACAATTGAACTTTAGATGGAGTGTTTGATGTGGAATAATAAATTGTTAAATCACTGATCTGAATCCGTCATATAAAGCACTTGACCAGCACTCAAAGTCACATGTACAACTCTCAGTCCAGTCATCTTGCGAGTATTTTTTTTTCATTTACATATATTTGCTTTTTTTTTCACAATAAACAGCTCAACCTTGGGGTCCAAGAAGAGAAGTCAATGAAGAAATGTTCAGCTTCCAGTAGGGTCAAAAAACCCAATCCCAATGCCAACCAAGGCGGGATTCGAACCCAGGCCACAGAGTAACAAGGCAAGAAAAGTGCAAGAAAAGCCCATTGTGCGTAGACACGTAGGCCACATACCATTATCAGGACAAAATCATGAGCACAGAATGCATGTGAACTGTACATTTACAGTACACAGGAACTGACTTTGTGCAGAATGCCTCGGATCTTTGAACTTTCACATTTGACCCTTTACGCCATAAGAGACACACTACATGTACACCCAGTCTTCTCTGGCTCTTCCTTTCTGCTTTCCACCAATCAGGTCTCGCCCTTACCGTGGACGGCCAGCCAATCATTCAAGTCCTCTTCGGCTGGTAGCGAGACGACAGCTTTGAGGTCCAAGCCGGAGTTGAGCGACGCCATCGCCTTTTTGTGGAGCTGGTAGCGTAACGTGCCCGGCTCAAACTTCTTCTTCGGACGAAACGTCTGCATTGTTTAGAAGGAAAACAAGAGAAAAAAAAATTGTAATTCAACTGCACTGTTCTAACTAGTAACCTTCTTTTGGTAGTGTGAGTTGCTGGGTAGCTGTTAAAGTTTGGTACTGAATCAAAACACTCATATTTTGCATGTGGCTAATTCAAAAAATTAGGGGTCCATTTTTGGTGTGTTCCTGTCACATCTGATATATGATTTTGTAAGTTCAGGACACATTTTCTAACTTCCAAGAGTGATGAACTTATGCAAATTATCTGTATGTACTGGGTACCCAACAAATAGTAAAAGTTTGAAATCAATTCTGGTTATGCTTCCATGTCAAATAACAAAGGTCAGATGTACAAGTAACGGGGACACACAAATGTCACAGTTTTGGACCCCTAATTTCTGGAATTTCCCATGTACATCTAGACATACAAGTTCATGTACTGTTACCAATATGTAAACTATGTACATGTGCATACATTCAACTGCCTGGCATGAAAACTGAATTAAGCTACATGTACATACCTGTGTACACTGTGTTCTCAAATGTACCCCTGTACTGTACACCGTACATGTAAATTGCCCTATGATGAACACAGGCATGTGACTTTGTCAGACTATCCATATGTTTGCAAAACAGTCATGAACTTTATCGCTAGAATGTGATCCGTTCACTTCAGATGGGTGCATACTTCATGCACGACCGTGCCATAAATGAACAAGTGTACGCTAAACTAATGGTACGTGTAAATGTATTATAGCACATTGTCATCACAAAAAAGGGCAAAATCTGTACAGTGAGAGTTTGAGAGGGAAAGTCTGTGACTGGCTGTCTTTTGGCAAGCCTTGATAAAACTCAGGTCATGGTAAACATCATTGGATCTGACAAAGTACTTTTGTAAGTTCCTCTTAGCTAAAATGGGTTCTGGGGATAAAAAAAAAATTACTTAAAAGGTTGGGGTCACAGATCTACATACAGTGTAGACCTAACATGATCCAGACGGTGCGATTCTGTTTTGCTTTCAATTTTTACAGCTAGACATGTATTGGTACATGTACGAGGCTGGACTTTTCCGAGAAAAAAAAAGGAGTACTGAATTTGAATTCAAGCAAAGCTTTCATTTTGCTGCAAATTTTCCACATCAACTTCAGAAATCAGTCATCAAGTTATTTGTTACTCATCTGAAATACATATATCCTTTTTGTTTCTACAAGTTGGGGTTTTCAATTTCATTTTGCCTTTGAGGACAGAAACAAATCAAAAAGTTACTAGTACATGTATGTGGGTAAATCCAGAAATTAGGGGTCCAAAAGTGTGACATTTTTGTGTCCCTGTTACATCTGACCTTTGTTATTTGACATTGAAAATGGAAATATCACCGGAATTGATTTCAAACTATAACTACATGTATTTGTTTGGCAGGTAATTTACACTAATTCACCACTTTTGGAAATTAGAAAATGTGTTCTGAACTTACAAATCATATGTCAGATGTGACAAGGACACAAAAAAATTGGTCCCCTAATTTCTGGAATTACCGGTAGCCATGTACAAATCAAACCACAAGGCACGGACTGTCTTGCCACAATTAAAAAAAATACTAGACAGTAATTTATTACTGACTAGTAAACAAGCAAACATGTACAATGTACTACGCAGAATGAACATGTAGAGTACATGCACCGGTAAGTGTACTTTGTCAACTCATCAGTAATTTACCAAAGTCAGAAAAACAACCAGATAAATGTACAATTTTTTTATAAGTTCCCTGAAACTGAAACAGGAAGTGCTCAGGCAGGATATGGCTGAATGCGAGACCATCCCTTTCTTTATTTTCGGAAACGGTTCCTTAAACTTCTGAATACAATGTACAAACGACGGAAAACCTCCAATACTCGACAACGGACACGTACAGTACGGTATGCCACCATTTAGCCCTTGCCAACCGGTGGCAGAATGACTACCAGCTAAAGACAACAGAGGTGAAGTAAAGCAAACGAAGCAGAATTTAAAAAAAAAATGGTTAGAAATGCCACTCGTTCAGGTTTTAAATAAATCATAAGGTTTGCTGAATCACGTGTATGTAGGTTCCTGCTATAAATGAATCATTTTTTGTTTCAAATTATTATTTTAAGTGTATTCTGCAGTACATTTGTACATGAGTACCTGTACATAACATGTACAGGACAGTACATGGGTACAAAAATAATAGGGCATAATTCATGATACAAAAGTATTCTATGGAACAGTGGTCATGCACATGTTTCATGCTCGTACATACTGCAGTACATCTTTGCAGGGAAAAAAGGGCATGTACCCATGTACATGTACCCCGATACTGTGAGGAAACAGAACAGTTTCTAAACATGTTCAAGGTTAACCTGGGCCAACCAGGAAGTGGCTAATTGCTCACACTGCATTGACTCAGAGTGGGGCATTGTTGACAACAAAAGCGACCAAGAGAAGACTTCTGAATCAAAAAATCAAAATCAAAACCCTGGATGCAACGTCTAATAAATAAACATACTTCTTTTCATGCATTGTATTTCAAGGAAAGAGCTGTAGTTTTGCAAGTCCACATTACACTGAAATAATGGGATCAGCTTCCTTCTTGAAACGTTGCATACCGTGGTACATGTATACGCCTGAACCACAAATCAAAACAGCCATCATTTGGGACAGTGCATGCATAGTACTGTACATGAACATTATAATGCTTAAATAATCACCTGAAAAACGCGACGAATCTTGGAGCAATAACCCCCAAAAATACTGCTTTCTTGTGCTTTTGGTGTCTCTAGAATTTGATGCAAGTACAGCACTTTATGATTTTGTTGTAATAATTTATAAAACTTGGCAACCTTTTCTTGACATCTGTCATTTTCTTTTTGAACACAACCTCGCTTCAAGTGCAGTTAGACTGAAACACTAGGCCCAATACGCACACACATGTACGGCATTATGTGCCATAGTTCTTAAGTTAACCAACCTTATTTACACACAGCACTATTGAGTTTTCTCAGATGGAGAATTTTTATCGAATAAAGTAACTGGATTAAAGTACTCTGCTTCTACTTTCTCTCTTTTTCTACTTTGACAGTCACACGTGCACTGCCGTACTGTAACATCACCAGTGAACAGTCTGCGTTTGAGGGCAATGTTGCTGTTACCTTATAAGGCACCAAGCCCCAAAAAGGCTCCCCCAAAACGACAAAGACTCAACAAAGTGCCCGTTAAAACGTCCATCGCCTCCTCCAAATACCCAGGGGGGAAATACATGTAATATAAACTTCAGCGGTACACAATCCTTCTGCAGGAGTAACTATAACTCATTATCGAACAAAATCCTTTCACGTTGCATGCCATGCCAAACAAAATTTGTTTTGATTTGGCAAAATAACTGGCCAACTTTAATACGTGACAACTTTAGTACTGGGTCTAGGTAAATCTACACGTACATGTAAGGAAAACAAAATTCTTTGAATTTTACCAGCCAAGTTTGAGATCTCAATTAATTTCAAGAAGCCTTTTGACTCCAATATTGTGCCTCTGAATAAAAGCCAAGTGATGTACACATCCCCAAAAGTCAAATTTAGCAGGGAAAATATTGAAGCTTTCACGTTTAAAAAAAAAAAAATTAAAGATTTCAGACAAGCTTCACTGAGTTTGTGCACAGGATGTCAAGTAATGTTGTTATAACTTTTTTTTTCATTCAGTTCTTAACTTAGAACCCTCTTCAAAGAAGTGTCTAAGTATAAACTCAACATTCAACATGACCAATATTTAGCAATGAATACTTTTCCCCTATATGGCATGTTACATACTGTACACTGTACATACATCATGTACATGAATCGAGGATGTGTGTAATGTTAAAGTTTGATACTCATAAACTTTTTTTCCCTCTGAAAAAAAGTGCAGAAAATTATCTTATCTATGCACTATTGTACATAAATTTACTGTCTTCGGCTTCTGACAGATATCGTGTACTGCTGGTGCCTTGTAGGCTGTTCTTTGTTATTCTAATTTCATTGAATGCACATAAGCTTTACTCGAGCTTTTAGATCCTGGCGATTAGCCCTTGTCTTGTACACTGTACCTTGGTCTTAAGCATTACTTCCGCTTCAATAGGTAAAATAACTAGCTAGCTTTATCAGTGACCACTTCAGTTACTGGGTCTAAGTTTTCATGTGCAAAGGACAAGGTCCTACCTGACCGAAGAAAACCTAAAATAACAAAAAACAGCAACAAAACAAAACTCAAACTGTCAGTTAACGACTTTAAAACCAAAGAACAAACACAAATAAAACAAAAGCTGACATTGATCAAGTTATGATAATTTTAATTTAGGCCTAGCTCAGAGGCACAGGCCTAATTGGTTACACCTGCTGTCACACAACCTGACAACAAAGCCAAGCAAATTTCAAAAATAAAAATTAGATTAACAAGAGTCTACCAATGGCTACTGAAAAAGAAACAGTCCTTGTAGGAGGAACGTGATGCAAAACAATACTGATTCATTTGAAGCCAGCAAAACGGAAATACCTTCATTGTAATTTACCATTTACTTTGCAAAACCCTGTATATGTACACTCAACATGTTCGACCGCGCGTACACACGGTACATTTACCAACTGTACGTGTGATGGTCTATACAACGCATATGGCGAAGTTCGGAAGTGCAACTTCAAGCCGTCGATTGTAACTTTAAAACGACCGTTTCGAATCCAAAAATCCTCAGGAACGTCTGTCGTCAACTGCCCAAAGTAATGGTCTAAAACTTTTTATAAATTCTTTCAAATGAATAGAAAATCTCACCCTTTCTTTTCCACCAAAGAGCCCTTTCAAATCCATGTTTAGCGTTTCCTCTCTTTCGCAGTATGACCTACATTGACCTCCCTTCGGATTGTACACAAATACATGTACATTGTATGTGCTTGGTACTACACAATGTGGTTCACCCACTTCCACCGGTAGCAGGGATGGACTAATTTCTTTACGTACATGACGTAATTTTTAAGAGCTCTTATTGGATATTATTTTCCCTAGTTGTACCGCGAATCGGCACCTCCGTGTGCGCACTAATACGTGCGCACAGATTGTAGGGGCGCTGAAGGTAGTTTGTTACCCACAAGGCATAGTAAAGACACCACATCCTTCTAAAAATTTGTGGAAAAGGATTTGCCCATGCCATGTTTAAGGGCGGTGGGCATGAGTGAATACCTCAGGGTACCGTATATGCTTGTTGATTTAAGAAATGGTTACCAGTGACTGAATTGCTACGGTGGCCTTGAAAAGACTAATGAAAGCCCAAACGTTTTAGAAAACTCATGAGTTTTCCCGCGATTCAAGTATTATGCAATAATTTTTACTTTCTGAACTTTGGGGACACAACAATAATGGCTCGAATTCTACGGAAATATCGAGATATATTGGTTAGGCTTTAATTTCGACATAAAACAGCCGTGGGAAGATATTGCCTTTGGCACGGTCTGGTTCGCCGATTATTTTCCCCGCATCTCATAAAACGCGCTACCGAGTTAAAATCCTGACAATTGTGTACTGAATTGATTTTAGTGAATAAATTAATCAACCCCAAACAGGTGACAGCGGTGGTTAGCGCTGGACCAACCAACACGGGCAAGACTGGCTTGTTTTCCCGGTTTTGCATTTGGAAACCTCGCCTAATCAACATGTCATCATGTAAGTGAAAATTTCTTGGAATAATCCCAAATCGCAAGCGCATTTTCCTAGACGACAGGGAAATCCTTCACTAACATGACTAACGTTTAAGACCATCTAAAAACCAGCGAGTTTGAATTTCTTTGGGAGAGGGGGTGTAGCTAGGCTAGTATGTTCGAAACTGTTACGACACGTATAGGCCTTAAGTATATGCCACATTTTGAGGGAGGAGGCGCAAATCCCGGTAGAAAAAACGAAAGCCGTCTTTTGAGTGGAAAAACTACGTGGACGTGCCCCTGGACCTTGATTGTAAAACGCCATTCGGGCGGGATTTGTTTCCCATATTTTGAGTATTCAGCGCCTCAGAATAGTGTTCTTAATTGATGGTGCTATATAAATGCCTATTATTATTATTAAGATGAAAATATTAGGATTCCGGCCCCCAGGCCTTAGTAATCAAATGATTTATCCGCACTCAGTTACCACTGCACATACATCAACATGATCATTTAAAAGAATCAGGAAGATTCCTTCAAATTTTTTGAACATTGCTATCCAGTCAGAGGTTACTAAGTTTGGATTGCATGGAGGTGCACTGAAGATATTACAAGCTCAAACACTTAGAAATTGACTGTTAAACCGAGAATTTATTTCAACTGCAAATCTACTTAAGCATTTAAGGTGATTCTAAATTGTTTTGAAGACTGAAAAGTGCAACTTTTCTAGGGCCTGCATTTCATTTTAAGAAAAAGGTCACCTTGTTATGAATCATTTTATTTTTGGGATATTATCAAGTATGCTTAATTTTGTATTAAACTTCAAAGTTACAGTAGTACATGGTATATACATATTTGTACCGGTATGCCAGGGGTTTTTATTTAGAGACCACTCAAATTTGAGACAGTCTTCCTGGCCTAAACTGCAAATATACATCGCAGGATCATGTCACAGAGAAGAAATGCACAATGCAACATTTTGTGAGAGTCTTTATTTCTGGTGTGTATCAAAGTGGAAGGCAAATGTTGCTTGCTGGGCATTGCCATGGTGGTACACGGTGAAACGGTCGTGCTCATCAACTGGCTGAGGCTCCGCCCCTCCATGAGTTGATGCCCCCGCCCTGGTATCAGGAAAGACAACAAAGTCAACATGTTGAAGTGCTTAGAATTGGTCTTTGTAGGATTTTCTGGACTCTTTTGCTGGTCATTTAGTTTACAAAGCAAAGAATTTTTGTACATGTAACGAGTTTGAAAGTTGCTGAATGGCACTATTAGTTTGTGTTGTTAGAATCAAAGTAAAATGTAACTAGACTTCATAGGGAAAAAGAAGGAAGACAGGGACGAGACATTATTTCCAACTGATTTAAACTCGAGTATTTAAATTGAAGGTTTGCATGGCTGCCATCTTGCATTCCAGTGCTTTTGTTCCATGGGGTATGCACAAAGCAGGTTTCCCTATGGAACAAAAGGACTGCCCTGCAAGATGGCTACTAAGCAAAGCCTTTATACGCAAATGTACAAACCTGAGCCATTGCCTGTGGGTCTTTATCTGCATCTGAGCTAATAATCTTGCCTTTGTGTGATTCACCAGAAAATAGCCCCCTCTTAGCCAGTAGTGTGTGCCTCACATCACAGTCCTACATGTATGGCTGCTACTGGGAAGAGAAAAAGAGAAATGATCAAAACGAAAGAAGTTTTCAAGTCAGAAGACTTCCTTGGAAAAACTTGGCCAGGGTTCACATAGCTCTGCATTTTGCTAAGCTTGATTTGAGCCGATGACCTGTGAAAAGACCCCCACCCTGCACAATCAAAACATGCTAACCACCCTGGGAGAGTACTTAACTGAAACAAGAATTCCACTTCAATCCATCCAAGCGGGACCAAAAGAGGGGGGCCGTTTTCCTCAATAGTTGCTCATCGACTGGTGGCATGATTATGCCTCATGGTCGTGTCTTTACAACAAGATGCCATTTAGTTTGAAAACTCACACTACATGTAGGCATGGTTCATTTCTCCTGATCAGAGGCTCCGGTGGCGGGACCGGGGGGGGGTCCCCTTCCCTCACTCCTGAAAAGGTAGTTATCTTGCCCCTACCAGCCCTCGGAGGTACATGTACATTGCAACTTTATAATTGTGACCCACCATCCCAAAACCAGGCTGAAGTCGGTATTTGTGATGTTGGACAATTCCTCTCCTTCAGCTTTTTTTTTCACACTTTAAAGAGATCCATGTTTTAATCGAAATTCTGTCTGCAGAAAGCTTCGGACTGGTAGGGATAGCTGTGAAACTGCTGTGAAAATCTGAACAGTGGAAGTTCCACTATTTTAGGGTTATGAAGTTAGGGACGGTGAGTCACTTTTGTACTCTTTTCAGTCTAATGGGCGGGGCTTGCCCCCTGTTAAAACCATTCCACTGCTGCTGATCAGCAGGCTTCTGCTCAAAACTAAAGCGAATAATTCCCTTAACCCTAACAGCCCTGAATCCTCCAATTTTAATATAATTTTGCACACACCCTAGGGAGTTAGGGCTAAATGCCGCAATAAACCAACAATTTTATTTCTACAAATGTGACCCGCTCTGCGAAAAAGGGTATTAATGGACACGGTGCTATTTCACACTGAGGGCTTTTTAGGACAGAGTGATTTTTTACTTCTTGGTTTATTAGCTTCTATTATATCAGCACATTCACAATTCATACAAGAAACCTAACTGTTGCTGTGGGTATCAAGAGACTTCCTTCTTGGCTGATTTCTTTTTCCACTTCCTGTGTTTAAAGGGCTTTATCTCTGAAAGCAATTCTGCTGATGTGTATGATATGATTATGCAAATATGTCTCCAGATTGCAAAGTGCCTCAGAGTTCAAACCAACATCAAATTACAGCTTATAATGTAACCACTTCAACTGTGTATGTACCTCATTTGAAAAAAAAAAAGGCCCATCATACCCATTTTGTGGAGCCGGTCACAAATACATATGACAGTACAGCGCCTTGAGCAACAGTTGTGATGGAGATGTGCACTACAATGTCAATATACATGTACGGTGTATGTAAAAATGCATTGTTCTTATTATTGTTAAAACATTTCTCAGGATGGTTCACTTAAACAGGCAAACTTTAACTGTTTCAAGTTTGCTTGTTCATGTAAAAAGCAATAATTGGTTGTTTTATCTTGGTCTGGACTCTTGTAGATGGGGAGGTCTTATGCATGTTCATAGCTGTAAGAAACGGTTACCTGACCTAGATGTACATGTAACTGAACATGCAGGTCTTGTTCCCCGGATTCTGTTTGAGTTCTTCTGCTTCTTTTGCACCATTAAAGACAATAGTCTTTGTTTGTGTAGTCTCCAATGAATCTTGACATCGGGGGCTCTTGTGCATGTTATGTACGTGCGGTCTTGTCCCCCATCCTCTTCTTGTGTTGTTCTGCCTTCTTAGCATGTGCTAAAAAGGTGAAACAAAAGTAAATTACTTGAGCAATGGGGCACGGAGGTATTCAGGGTTAAAGGAAGGAGACTTCCAGTGGTTTGATGTATGAATTTTTTTTTTTATTGTTAATGGTTTGTAAAAAAACTAAATGTATCAATGTAGATTTTGGTTAACGGCTACCAGGCTCGTTCAATGGCTGTATGGGGAATGATCTGAAAATGCCGTACAGTCACCCAAAACAGGTATAATTAGCCTGTTTCTTTTTAGCGAAATGCAAATTCTTTTTTTTGCATGTACACGTACATGTACAGTGTACATGTATTTCATTGTCTTTCAGTGTTCATTTTCAATTTTGCTGAGGTTCAAGTTTGTTCCTTTCTTCTCTCAACCCCGATAGGTTCGCTGTTCATGATTCTTCTCATTAACCCGCCTAGCTACGTGTATCTCGAGGAGTATCAAGCTCTCTCTTATACTTAGGTGTACATATAAAGTCCGTTGATCTTTAAGCAGTGAGCTTCAATGACCTCTCTGCTCCATTTTTCCCGTGAGAATTTTTAAAAAGATGTAAGTTCTAGGCTTCCATTCGAATTGACATGTTGATCCAAGCATTGGGGGAGGGGAATCACCATCTTCGAAGTAAAAGAAATCCTTTTTACAGTGTAAGGCAACAGAGGACCATGGGAGGGTTATACATGTCATCCCACAACACGAGGTTCATTGGCATTTTAGTACACCCTATCCACCTCATGAACGAATGTCGAGCTTTTATTCCAAATATGTTAGAGCCACGCACCTATCTGCCTGTACAGAGCCTGAAAGTTGACCCCGACATGCCCGATGACACGCCCGGAACCCTTGGATAGGAAAAATAACGCGCAAAGATTTTAGAAATTGTAATATTTTTTCGTTTAGTTTCTTCTTTAAAAATTCAACTTGGAAAAAGGGCTTCGAAAAATATTTGTTGGTATATCAATTTACAGAAACTGAAAAATTACCTGACCTTAAAGAGAAATATCCTGCCAAGAGTTGACCCATCACTGCCGAAACTCTAAAATAAATGAAGAACAGTGCAATACAGCAGTCTCGTACGCAAATTAATATTTACGTTTTGAAATTTTATGATAGTCTGTGGGTGAAAACAAAAACAAAACAGATCAAAATATTTTACATATCTTAATAATTTATAAAGTAACAAAAATAAAGCAATATTCTACTTTTACGAAAGATTCTGATATTTTATCTGACCTTTGCTGACAACAACTGCGTGATGACAACTCAACGGAATTTGCAGCTGGAACCCATCGACTGCAGGTAGGTAAATCTTTGCAAGGGTGTAGGCCAGGCTACAATCTCGTTTTCAAGACAGCACGGCGAGTGAAAACGAATGTGCCTGAACAAGGTGACCTAGGTACGATATCGCCGGGCGTGAAAGGTCGCTATTAAATTCGTTTTTTACCCATCTCCAGGATATTTTTCCAAAATGTTAGTTGAGGAAGACAAAGGTAAAATTCCAAAATGAGTGTTTCAGTAAGGAATTATTTTTCCAAAAATTATCGAACGTGATAGGACGGCACAATGTAAAATCCCCATGCACAGGCAGACCGCGCAAGGGTTCCGGAAGCTCGCTGCGTGACCTTTTACTTTCAGGCTCTATTGCTATGACTTTGAACCTGTGGAGTGGGAACCAGTCATTGCGGTCGCTCGTCCCCGCCGCTCTTTCAGACCCTGGAAAGCGCACACGCATGACGTATTTTTGGACAGCACCCATTGGATAGTTGTTTCAAACAAACACGCGGGTGCACTGAATGTACACGCGTTGATTAGGCAGAAACTAACCCAAAATGCTTTGTGCGTCAGTAGCTGGAACGTACTTTTTTGTGAAAGGCTTCTGGGAACGAGCTAAGCCATTGTGCAGTTTTAAATTCGACCTAAAGGGGTTTCCATTTCTTTGGAGGTGCAAACCAAATTTGAATTTTGGAATGGGCTCAATTTATTTGTGATCTAAAATGTAAATACATGTAGCAATGAACGTCCATTAACCAGGACCATCTGGGTATCATTTCTACGTGCATGGGATCAAGTATTCTTGGTCTCATTCCAACAAATCCAAATTGTAGGTCCGTTTCTCATAACGGGGGAGGGAATATTACTTCATATACATGTATGGAACAAGAACTTTTGGGGTTAGTCTTTTTTGGTAAGGAGAGAAGGAAAAAGTTAGTTCGTTTCTATGGACACCTTTGAAAACTATACTGATTTATTTAAGACATTTTTCCCCCGAGAAAGTTTTTTTTTATAAATATATAGATGGGCATGGGAATAATTACATTCAGTTTTTAAGTAATATTTTAAACACACTGCATACTGGTATTTCCTATAAATATTCACATACATAAAAGAAAATGTCACTTTATTTGAAATGTTGAAATATTGAGCTGTTGAATGTACGGCCATAATTTGGTTCGCTCTCAAACTCTAGATGTTCTCTGTATTTTGACTGAAATTCGAAGATTTAAGCTGTACTTGCGAGAGAATTGTTGCACCGGCCACGTGGGCTGTGCATCTAGACAAATCCGATGAAACGCCATTCCGAGGGGCCATTTACACTCACGCAGCTGTCTCAACCTACTGCCTATTGGTCAAGGAGGAATTTCACGCGCGCGCACCGCCTGCGTGCGATCAGGATGGCCTCGTGGTAATGGCTTCTAAATTTGGTCGAAGTTTCTAGTACTTGTAAACCGAGCAACGCTACTCGGACAACCGACGCTTCACCGTCCTATACGACACTATACCAAGCGAAGATTTTTGCCTCAAAATCAGCACACGAAGACAGAAAATACTTTTACAAAAAGAGACACCCGCAGGTACATTATAATCCAACTTGAGGAAAGGTACATTTAATATAGCGATGTAATTTTGATTTTTCTAACCACGTTTATACGTGTACATTAAACTATACATAAGAATTCATCTATAGATCCACAATTGCTGCACAACTCTTTCTTGTAGTTTTTGACTTGTGCCACAGCGAATAGGTCAAGGTGAACTTGAAACGTTACACAGTGAAAGTAGGTGTAACATTGAACAGTGGAGTTTGATTAAATGTAATGAAATAAAATGAATTGCCTTCAAAATCGCCTACCGGATCCTCGACAGTAAATCAATGATATTCTACCAGGTCACCGAATGCGTTACTAAAATGCTTTCTTGACTCTACATGTGATTTTTGATTAAACTACTTTTAATTTCATGACATTTTCCTGTTTTTCACAGCATACAGACCTCTGACTAGCCAATGTGACGAAGGAGTCGAGAGCGCTGAGATGTTTTTCCAGCCTCGGTCGGGGCAGAGCTTGCTATCGGTGAGCTGGTTGCAAGTTTTCATGAGTGGGTTGAAGTTGACACTATCTTTCTGTGGAGTGTTGGTTAGAGAATTCTAGTGCATTGCTACCATCAAAATTTACTACTACTAATCAAAAACTACTTTTTTGTTTGACCAAATTTACACATTTAAGACTTCGTACCCTAAATGTTATGTAGTTAAAGCACTTAAGAAAGTTGCACTTCAGTTTCATGCATGATGTTAGATTTTGGAGCATACCAGAAGAGCTCCTTGTTGAAATACGTACCTCCAAGAAGGTAAAGGTTATGTTGAGGTTTGGTCTAGCTTTCTTTTCTGCTCGTTTCTTGTAGATGCCTTCCTTCCCACAGGCTGAAACCACGGTCATCACCTCCCGAAACCAACCCAAGGACTACCAGATGCTGGCCCTGTTCGTCACGCTTTTCTGCTGTCTCCCGCTCGGCATTATGGGATTGATCAAGTCCAGTGAGGTATGGATTTTTCTCGACGTTCTGCCATTGGCTGTTCATCTTATACCAACAGACGTCATATAAAAAAATGTGGATTCGCAACTGAACCCACCGGCAGCTATTTGACCGTGCCCAACATGAAAGCGATGTTTCCTCGCTCCCAAATTTAACTTTTGACGCCTTGCCGATGAATGTGGTTAACAATGGTCTGCAAGCTTTTTTATCACCGTTGTATTCGGCACGGCAAGAAGGTTTCCTGTAAGGCTAATTACACTGTTGCACGGCAAGAAGGTTTCCTGTAAGGCTAATTACACTGTTGTGTTTATCTGAGAAATTTTTCCATTTCATTTTTGATTTTTTTTCACATTCAAATGCCCGAAATAATGTGTTCATTCAAATGCCCGAAATAATGTGTTCTCAAATTTGACATGAAGTACATTATCTCTTCTTCCCTTGTAGGTGAGACGGAGGGCAGTTATTGGGGATTCCTTTGGCGCCCACCAGGCAAGTTATCGCGCTAAGAGTCTGCTTTACGCTGGTCTTGGTGTCGGCCTCTTGCTGTGGATGTGCAGTCTCACTGCGTTTGTCGTCATCGCTGTCCAAGTCTTCAGTGAGAATAAGCTTCCAGACAAAAGCTTCAAGTACCATTTTGTGACGGCCATCGTCCCGATCGGCAAATGAGGAGATAGAGAGAGTTCAATATCTGAGGGACTCGAAGTTGTCCTTTTTGTGAAAATGTATTCATTTGCTCGAATGCGAGTGTAAATTGCTTGAGCTGTGCAAGCGATCACCCACACATGACATTACTTGTTAGGTGGATGTGCTATGACGTTTGTACTTTGATGTCCAGACCTAAAAGGAGGACCTGAATGTTGCCTTTCTGTGCAAGTAATGCTTTTGTTTGTTTGTTTGTTTTTGTGATGGGTCGAAATAATTCGAGCTTGTTGTTCTTTGCTGAAAGCGTACGTTCTCCATTTGCGTTCGGCCTTGGTCCATTTTGTGCTTTATGTCCCTATGTAAAGACCACCATTTTTGCCGAGTTGAGTTTGTCTGCCAGTTTGTCAGTAGTGCTATTGGTCTGCCAATTAAATTTGTCTGAGGTTGTTCTTGGAGGAAATCTCTTCATGAATACTTCAGCTCTGTATGGTTCCACTTTCGCCCGTACGATAATCTCCACCATTTTCCCCCAGATGTGTTTGTTTGTCTACCTAGCCTCAGCTAGTTCACTCCACTGGAGACGAAAGGCCTCTAGATTTGATCACCTCTTGTCTTGCCCAATCCCTTTACCCTCATGTAGCCATCATCTAACCATCAATCTGTTATTTCACCATCTTCCATTCACACGACCTCCTTTTGATACTAGTCTCCTTTTAGACTAGTCTAGTCGGTTAAATGTGTTAAAATTTTCCATCTGTTATCGTATTCCAACTATAGGGTCCAACCTACCTCTATCGTAGATTGCACTTTCCATAAATGCCAGCAAATTGTGATATATCCAACTACTGTCAAGTAATATTGAAGTATCCTTTGCCCATTCCTTTTGTCTCGTAAAGTAAAACAGAATCTATTAAATTATTTGTAAGTTTTTCTAGCTTGCGGTATTCACCAATGAAAGTATTTATTTTTTAAATTTCAATTTTTTGTTACAGTGCATACCACCGTTTATATCCAGCAAGAAATGAGACCGAGGGGTACCCCACCAACATGTGCAATTGCTATACACACACGAGACTATTGTTATCTAGCACATCCCCCTAAATGTCTGAAAAGAATTCTTCAGATTCCAGTGAGACAATGACCAACACAAAGCTGGGGGGGGGTTCTCTCTGTCTCATATCTCGCTTCTTTATGCCACCGTTACAAAGTGCAATAATTTGATACTTTGCCAATTTTGTTTGAATTAAACGGGTCATTGGTCAATTCCGATTCGTTCACAGAGCGACATTTTACTGAATTTGATAGAGTTTCTTGCCATTTTAAAGTAAACATTCGCCCATTCCAAGGTCACTCAGTGTTAGCCCTCTGAAAGATTCAAAATTCAACGCAAGGGTGTCAACAGAAAAGGGTGCTTGGTACGTTTATGGGCTGAGCCGCAATTAACTAAAAACTAACAATAGAAAACGCATTAAGGACAGCATTCAGCTTGCAACCTACTTCTGCTCTGCAAATATCTTTCTTTTCAGCGTAGATCTCTGTGAAATTGGTCACTCGTTTTGCTCAATTTTGATGGATCCGGAATTTGCTTACCTTGTACCCTTAGCAGACAACACGTCCCCAAAACCAAATTACTTGTAAGTTGTACCAGTCACTGACAGTTATGACACATACGTGTGGAACAGTTTGGCTGGAGATTGTTTTCCTGAGCATAAATTATCTGATCTAAGTATTCAGGAAGTACCAGCTGGTTAATATCTTTTCAACAATATTAGACTGTTGTCAGAATTAGGGCTTTTTAAAAAACTTGGCCATACGTTTGAGATTGAGGAGAGAGGCTGCATTAAAATAATAGAAAAAAAGAAAACTTGCCAGCAAGTAAAGCTTATGCATATCAGAGTGTTTTCAGCGGTTAATTACAGTTGCCAAAATGTAAGATTTTCAGTACTGTATGCAGTCAATGTACGGTACAATTGAGAGACAATATTCTTTGGTGGATTTCTGATCTGATATTTTTACTCCTTCAAAACATATAATGAAGACGTGGACTGAGTTTATTACACCGCCAAGCCAGATTGTTATTTAATTGATCTTTAAAATATGACAGCTGTTTGCCAACAAGATCTTAATGTCCTTTACTTAAGCCCTTTTGCATGGCCAACTTGTAAAATTATGAGAGATAAATATTTATTTCATTGTACTTGTAGTTATATTCAAAGCTTTGAAAAACGACGGAAGTATTGATAAAATAATGTGATGTCCGCTGTAGTAGTTTAATTTATTATGGAAATATTCCTTATAAAAGGTATTCATTATTCCTGTTTTAGTCATAAATTAAAAGCTACAGGAAGGAAGAAAATATCCAGATAGGCCTCCAAAGTATTCTCTTTTATTTAAGAACCACTGCAAGTGTTGAACCAATAGCTACGTGGAATCTTTTTTCAGAAAGTGGACAAATCGAGGGCTACTGTTTGCCGCTATGGTGTACATGTACATATTTGATGTTTGTACTAATTGTCTATTCAAGAAACATTTTAAGAAACGTGCGAATGTTTTCAAAGAAAGTGTAATAATAAAGAGCAAACTACTTGTCAATATCTGTTGGCTCTGTGCATCTTTGTGCTTTTATTTTTATTTTGTGGAAATTCAAATAAATGTACATGTAGTCTTGTCTGTTGACTTCTAAGAAGTTTCTAACGAGAAAGTCACGATTGTCATGAGAATATTCCGTGGAAAATGTCCTTTCTGAATAATATTTAAGCAATAAATATTATATAATAATATTTAAGAAATATTCACTCCAATTGCAGAAAAAAAAGTCTTTCAATCATGATCTTCGATGCATTTCAAAGATGGGAATCGCGGTCGAAAAAAATTAAAATTCCCCTGAAGGTTTTCTGTTGAACCTGGGTTATGTTAGGTACTATGTTGGCTGTTTCACAGACTGTTTTTTATTTTCCAGAGGATTTGATGGTGAGTACCATGAGGAAAAGTAATTATCTATTAAATAATGGAGAATCCCGAGGAAAACATTTAAGAAAAATCGTGTAAAACATTGATCGATTAGCCTTGTATTGTATACAAATATTTTCTCAACTAATTTTCAACTGATTAGTGCGGGCGCCCCCATGCGACGACTGAATTACTTTATATGGCGCCCTCTATAGGACTGTGCATCTTCAGCATCATATTAACTTTGTTCATCCATACTGCCCTTAGGTGCTAAGATCGACATTAGTGCAACATCAATGACGTGCATACATTGGAAAGAACGATCTGAAAGTTTTGTGTTTTGATTCCATCGATTAGTAAGGGCGCCCGCTATGATTTATATGTTGACAGAAATTTATTACTTTCCACTATAGCGCCCTCCGGTGTCTGAACCGTTACTTCGGTCGAATTCGAGCAACCTTAGTCCAGTTCTCTGCTCAAAGATTCCCTGGCGACTCTTGATAAAAAATCTTAGGTCAGGCATCACCCACGGAAATAGATATGACGCAATTAAAGGGTCAGGGGTCACAAGTTGAGAGCCCGGGTGTTCCGATTTCATTACAGTGGTGCACCCTCTATGTGTGGCATTTGCCAGTTGTCGCTAGGTCCTGATTCTTCCTATATTCGACAATTTACATTCAACATTACAGCCTGTCTACCCAGCCGGGAATAACCGAACACCAACGGCACCATCCGAATATGCCAAATATAGATGAGACGATTTCGGAATATTTGGCCAATTCTGGAAAACTGGAGGAATACCTCCAGTCTTGGTCACGTGGACATTGGATCATACAGGACCCTTGATTCGTAGGGTAGTCACAATTATCGGGACTGGTATCCAGAGTAGTCTCCTTGAAAATGATTTTGCTTTCTAAATAGAAAAAAAATCAGCCCAGTCATCCAAACATTAACTCTCGAAGAATCTACCAGCTAGGACGCCGCCATGTTTAATACTTGCCACTATATATACCAGCGGTTGTGCGTTGCCGACGTTCGAGCGGCCGACCCACGAACAACAAATCCAGCTGTGCGCGAACGTACACGAAAACAAGCCGCCAGAACTCAGTCTTAATTCACTCGTTGTCTGTACCTCTAAAACACTACTGGGACTGGCTAATAGCTTCAGGATGAATTAATTTAATTCGAAGATAATGAACTATTTTCTTTTGCTCCGGAACGCCATTGATTTGTAAGGGCGCCCCCAATTGTTTAATTGACTACTGCCCCTGAGGCGCCCTCTATTTTCGGGCCCGTTGTTGCCCTCTTCAGTCTCGTATTGAGTTAAACAGTAGTCTCCAAAGAAACGTATGCACGTATTTTATAAACGGCGCCAGGCGCAATTTATGAAAGACCCAGACCCAACTGCGAGATGCACTGAGAATTTTCCCTGTCCTCACATGCAATTCCATCAATAAATGAAATTAGGAAAAGTTACAATATCGTAACAAGCCCATGTTTGAATCTCTCTAAACAACTTCGCATTACGTTACAGGCCTGTGAAACCCACGCGGCGAGCCTTCTGGAGAATTTTTGTTCAGTGTGTAATACTTTTCGGCACCTCGACACCGATTTCTTAAAATCTGACAAACCCTTATCGTGCAACGCCAATTTTTGCGAGACATACTGACTCGCACTAGCTGACTCGCGGGAGCCAATGGACTTAAAAAGTTATTGAAACAACAGAACTGTGGCTCCAACCGATTGGAAAATTCATATTTAAACTGGTTATAATTGTCTTTACATGTATTCCAATTTTCAAATCGGCTCTGAAATGGTTTGTATATAAACTCCAATTCTTTAAGGTCAACATGAAACATAGTTATTGTAATCAACACACAATGTTTACACTGACAACTTCGAACTCCAGAGGTCGAATAGATGTCCTTTATTTACACAGTATACAACATGCTTCGAATTAAGTATTACGTTAATTTCATCTCATTTACAACAAAGATACATTTATTCATTAAATTGGATTTGTCGACAAAATATGTAATTACAGGTTATTTTTAATACAATTTTATTTTATATTTTCTATTTATATTGTTTACATATTCCGAGTAGCATATTTTATAATCTTATTTCACTTTAATGTTCAGGTATGTGCCAGACAAGAATTCACCTTTATGGAGGACATTCAAAAGTTTTGGTAAAACAAGTGCAACGTTAACAACCAACATGGCCGAGGTTTCGGTATAAAGCAAATTTTAAGTCCGCCCGCCAGTGGAGGAAACCCCTGTGCCAAATGCCAAGCAAGCCAGCAAAAGTGTTTTACCATTATTACGATTCATAATTAATATTGACGATCCAATCACAGCTTCAACAGTCTGGGTTACTGCATACATGCTTCTCCTTAATCTTCTTTATTATGAAGAAAGGGGGGGTGAATGTCAGTAATTTGTGAACTTTGAGAGTCTTTTACATGAGTCTTCACTCCGCTGCGTGGTAGAATATCGCAGGTAGAATAATATTATTTTGTACTCGAAGTTTCTGAAATATTACTGTACATTCTTAATATGAATTGTAATATGTACATAAATGTTATATACAATATTTAAGGCATCTTTCCTCTCCTATGATAGACCATTCCAAAAACTTGCTTATTCACAAATAGGCCTACTCTAGATGTATACTGCGCGGCACTATGCATTTAGTTTATATGCCACAGGGTGCTTCGAGACGTCTATATATACGGTGTGAATCTCGCCAGAAAAAAATATATTCCTTTCTTTATTTGGTCCATATTGGTCATGCTCATCAATGCCCAACTGCCTCTTTTGTATTATACAGCGCGCAAGCAAATTTCTCAATTTCACGTTAAATTCTTAATGCGAGAATCTCGTGCCAAATATTGTTCTTATTTATTTATTTATTCTTATTTGTTTTTATTCCACCAGTAAAAGTTCAACAGAGACCAAACAGATCAACGCATCATTAAATATCAATTGGCCTCACGTTCAATTTGCAGGTAAAAATACTGCTTATTGTTCCCCCTAGCCAATGGTTGGCTATGTAACAGCTCGGTGTATCAAGAACACTGTGAAAACATTTACCAAAATAAGTATCAGCGCCTCATCGGTATGGTGACTAGGATAAGTACATTTTACAAATAAATTTTCTCATTATTATAATTGTTATTAAGGTGAGACCATGCAAACGAATGCATTCGCTGCACGGCTTGCTGACGGAAATCGCAAGTTGTATTTTAGTAGTATTGTGTAGACTGAGATCTATGGGAGATCATTGATTTTTCTCACTTAAAGAAGAAATGACTAAACCCAACTTAAAAAAAGTCTCCCGTACATATGTGAAAATAAAACCAGTAAATGGTAGCTTCATATTTGTCAGACATAGGCCTATATTTACTGAGTTAAGACCGGTTCATACTTAGCGCGAAAGCGAATGCAAACGTACATTTGTGACGTCAGATGACGTACTCGCGCTGCAAATTCGTGAAAGAAACATGTTTCAAAGCAAACGAGATTTCGCCGCAAAGTTGTCGTGACGTCATATTCGCTTCGCGGTACCATTCGCCTGAAGTATCAACGCGCCTTTAAATTGTCCCTTACTAGATATGGGTGTCGAGCAAGACAAAAGAAACTCTTCTTACATGAGCACAAAGTTTTCCCTGCTCAGATAAATAATTATCACGCATATGGTGTTACCTAACCAGAAGAGTGATATATATTTGATCATATTGGTAGGCACGTGACTTAAAACGCTCTGTTTATTGGGCAAGAGTTGGCGGGACGCCGATGACGTCACGTCTCAGATGGTGCAACACTTTTTCTTGGATGGAGCGAAGATGATTTGCTCATTGAGTTCCACGGTGTATACCCTGCTTACGGTGTCGTCCTCTCGTTTTTGGAGTTCCCTACAGAAGTAATATGGTTTACAATTTTACAATTAGGGAAAGATTAAGGGTTATTTGGAATTATCCTGACAGTCTTGTCTTCGACTGGAAAAGAGTCAATGTAATAACATACCAAACCTAAGCGTTAGGGTTAAACACAAGAAGAGTCTACCGATCCACTCGGTGCAATCAAGTTTCTGAAACTTCTTTAAGCGACAGTACGTTGGCAACAATTGCTGAAACAATTCACAATGGGAACAACATTGGGTGGAAACAGGTTTTTCAAATTCGAATCCAAACTCTTCCAAAGGTAACTGGAACAGTGAGCAGAACCCTTCATTGTCGTTGAAGTCCCGGCTTATCTCACACCTCTGTCAACTGCCTAAAACAGTCTTTTCAAATGCATGGACATGCAGCACAAACGAACTCAGTGAGAACAAAGATTTAACAAGCTACTGAGACCTATGAGCCCTTGGGGTCTTCTCAGAATTGTGAGACGGATAAAATGATCAAAGATTGAGTTAAACTTCAGAATTGAGATCAAGAAATGACTGTAATGAAGGTTTGCCAAAACATTTCTTTTGTCTGTAAGCTTGCTAGACGGACACGGCAACCATGAATCTAATCAATGGCATGTCTTCAAGGATACAGAAGTCAAGGAAACTGAGTAGGGTGTGTTGACTGGTGACTAGATATTGTGAACTAATGACCAATCAAAAAAAACCCCCAATAAACAGAACACAGCTGACATTGTTTTCTGGAAAAAATTACACCATAACCTTCAGAGTTTTGGAGTTCAAAGTTGAACTTGACACCATTATTACGGTAGATCAAGACGTTTTATCCCTACGTCACAACAGTTTACCTGCAGGTCTCCACGGAAAATTAACAGCACCCACAACGTTCTCACCTAGCTAATTTTCCAAGTGTCTCGAAGATGTTGTACCCCGTTTTCGAACTCGCTTCAATGAACAAGGCACCGTTCTCCTAGAAACGAAAACAGGGCCATTTTGTTGATAAGATGATGTGAAATGTTCGTAAAGTCTTTTAGTTTTGCTAGTTAAGTTACATATCACAACAAGTTCAGTTAATCAATAATCTCAGTCAACCAGGTAGTTCTCTTAATTCCACCGGGATTTACTTTGATTTAAGTTTCCATGTATCACATCTGTATCATCGGCCCGTGACAATTCAACTCCGTCACAGGTCAGGAATGGGCCTCGAGCTCGACCAAGAGAGGGCGCTAGTTTCTTAGCAACGGAGGTTTCGTTTAGTCGGAACTGAACTTAGCAGGTTCACGAACGACTAGGAAATGCACGTTTCACTTTGGCGTCGCTACCAACAAAATAAACACACCCGACCTACATGGCTCTTTTCAACCGACGAGGGGGTGCTTCTGCTTAAGGCGAATAGTTGCCGCCACAAGATCAGACAGCGTAATGATGGATCTCAGCTTGAATGTGATGCGTAGCTTCTCAACAAAATACAAGTCCAGTCGGTCAGACTCAACTACTTGCGTGATCACATCACAGCTTGTTCGATCTCTCCAAAAGAGGTTGAAATTGAGATGTTGATTGATGGAATTTATACCTGCGCGCAGTTGTAAGCCAATTCCTTAGGAACCTCCCGGTCATATTCAGCCAAATCCTCCTTGTGTCCGACGAGCATGATGGTGGCTGCATCGTCAACCTCCTGAGCATGCAACGACAGAAACAAGACAAAATCTTCAGTTCTATAACTCAGATGGCTGGACATGCCGATATTTATAAGTAAGCGATTTATGTGGTTTTCGCACATTAGGTAAGAAAAAAAAAGTCTTTTTGTAGTTGACTGGAATGTGGTACAAGTCTTTGTACAAATACTTTGTTACTGTTTATAATCTATGTGATCAAAATGGTAGACATGACCAACAATACGAAGACCAACGAACCAGCTGTGACTAATGGTCATCAGCAAAGTGCTTGAACGAGATTTGACCTTGATTTAAAGTCACGTACGCCAATTTCATAGCTTATCTCATAGCTGTAAAAAAGCTTGAATTACATTAAGTCTGGCATCAGTTAGCTAACTAGAAAGCAAGCCAGCTAGGCAGCCTTCAAGCCAGCCAAACAAAAAGCAAGCCTGGTAGCTGGCCAGCCAGCCAGTCAGCCAGGCAGCCAACAAGTCAGCTAGCTAGCCACCAAGCCAGCCAACCAGCCATTAAGCCAACTAGCCAGCCAGCAAGTACGCCAACCAGCCAGCCAGCTGGCCAAAAAAACAGATAGCTAGCCAGCCAACAAGCCAGCAAGCCTGCTAGCCGGCCAGCAAGCCAACCAGCCAGCCAGCTGGCCAGTCAGCCAGGCTACCAACCAGTGAACCAGCCAACCAGCCAACCAACAAGCAAGCCTTGGTCGGCTGGCCAATACAAATTGCTGCTGAAGATGAAACTCACCCTGATACTCGCAATCCAACTCTTGACACTCAGAAAGGATTTCTCACAGGACAGATCATACAGAAGCAGAACGCCGTCCGCCTTCCTGAAGTACGCATGTGGAATACTACGGAATCTTGACGGCGAAAAAAAGACAAAAAATGTTTTTTTTTTATCCTGGCAAGCCTAGAAGTGAGATTTCAGTTCTCCTAAAGACAAATTGGGCATACTGAACGACAGACCGAGTGTTATTTATCGGTTGCATAAAAACGTCAACGAACCCTAAATATTGAAACGATATAATTACGCTAACGCTCCTTTTCTGAACTTGTCTCAGAAAGTCTATGTCACTTTGGTAACTCTAGTATGTTTTCCATCTGAACGCAGACAAAACTCCCCTTGGCTCGATAACTGTGTGAAATCAATTCACAGGCACCACTGCAGGCAAGCTTCCCCTAGCAACAAAGAGGAGAATTTCTTTTCTGCACAGAGACTATAGACGGAGTTGAATACTCTGATCTCACCGTTCCTGGCCTGCTGTGTCCCAAATTTGTAACGACACGACGGAGTTATCCAGTACTAGGGACTTCATGTGAAATCCGATTTCTGGGTAAAAAAAATACAATGCTAAGTGCTGAATATAAACCTCTATACTGTAAAGCAGAAACACATTATAAATTCGCCTTGGTATTATTATGATGATGATTTATTTGACCAAAACAACAAAATTAGAGTTGTACATAAAAGCAAAGCAAGGAAAATAAAAAGTTTCGTTAATTTTAAACATGTAACCGTTTAAAATTAACCTTTTAGAAATAAGCATGTTTCGGTGTTCCGAAAGTGTCACTACCCGACAAACATGTTTTTGTCTTGTTATAAACAGCCAATTATTATTACATCGACACGTATTTGTTAAAGAAATAAAGACCATAAATTTCAGCTTCGGATTCTGAACGCCATGACACGTTCATAAAGTGTGGGTAGGAAGGCGTGCAAAAGGCGTTAAAATATTAACACTGTCTTGTTTCCACAGTTTATCCGCTCGGAGCAGGAACAAAAGAGGGCGTGTTTTGAAACGAAATTGACAGTCCTTTGGCACTCATGCACCGCATAGGTGCATAAGTTTATGAGTGTTTGACGCAGAGCACGCCGAGTACACGCAACGATATTAGTCTAGGATGTGTGGTCTTCGCGTGCACGCCGAACGCGTGCTAGAGCCCCGTTGGAAAACTAAGTACCTGTTGCCTTTCTTTCGCCGGTGAGGGTGCACTTCAGCTCAGGGCGGATTCTAAGAACAAAATTAACACCCTGATTGTTCAAGTCTAATCGTTCGTTTCCTGCTAACATTTTTAGGAGATGAAACAGCTGCGCAAGTCGAACTTACCGATGGTGACCTGCGGGTTGTCTGAGAAAGTGTTGTGGCAGAAGCGCTGTAGGAAGCTCGTCTTTCCAACGCCCGAATCACCGCACATGACGACCTTGAAACAGCGGTCTGGCGTCCGCAGCTGAAGAAACTGCCCAGACATGACATAAATGCCAAAGTTACAAAGCACAACTTGACAAAGCTTTTTGTCATGTCCAAAGATAAGAGGAACAATATACATCATTCCAAAGTTTATTTCGAAATTAAGAAGCACATCATGTAACAATTAGAAATCCTTCATATGTGTTTGAAATATCGTGCATTTTAACAGCATCACAATGTTGCATGAATTTTTTTCAGATAATCTGATAAACCCTGTTACGATATGAATCTTAGGTTTAATATTCACCAGAACATTTTCTGTAAAGTTTTGTAGTAATAAAATACAATCAGTAAAATACGTCACACAGAGCAATTTTGTGGAAATACCTAAGAATGCCTTTGAAGCAAAGAGGAAAACCCGGTTAAAGCTTGATGTACGACTCGTGCAAACCACGTAAGCAACAGACATGCAAATCAAAATTAAGCAAATACAGCCGATTCACAACAGTGCGCCTCCAAGAGTCTGCAACGCGTTGCCCAATCACAACACGCGAAATTTGGAGACCCTTTCCGAACGGGCATTTAGTCGACAGATTTCGCGCATTGTGATTGGCCAACGCGTTGCAAACTCTTGGTGGTGCACTTTTGTGAATCGCCTCCATTTTAATAGCAAAAGAAATAAACAGCGTTTCTTACATCTGGCTCTGTTACCTGCATTTGCTGGTCGCATTCACAGTCGCTGTAGCTGCTGACGCGGCTCATTTGCATCACGCCAACCCTCCTTGGACGAACCTCGTAGTTATCTTCCACCAGGTTCTCGTACTTCTCCCTGTAAAACATATTAGACGGCTTGAGGAAGATGCTACTCGGAACAAAATGCGTGGTCATATTCACATACATTGAGCAAGGATTAGAAAACTTTGACCATGGCACAAAAACATTCAGTAAATGAAGCTATTTACATGCTCCAGTCACAGAGTTGTGACATCTTCTGATTAGAAATCATTTTGCCTCCAAAGTTGGCCATAGAAACTCAACTCTGGAGACAGGATTTTTTCATGCAGTCCTCAATCGATTGCGACTAAAGCACTCTCATTTTCATCCTGAATGAAGCCTTAAATTTCTCAATTCTTGAGCGATCAGTAAAAGCACATGATAAAGTATATCCTTCTGTAACTGTTTCCGAAAAAAAGTGACATCAAGCAACGACATTTTCATATAATTATGAAGCTACATGCTAAGGTAGAATCTTAAATATTACAAAAAACGTACCTGAGTTTCTCGAGCTGGAGTTCAAGGCTTTGGCGGTCACGTGACTTTCTTTCTTGTTCTCGTACTACCTCAGCATACTCTCTGATGCGATGATTGAAGGGAATTGAAAATTATTGCTCAATGCCTTAAAGTTGCTCCTTGATATTTGCCAAGAGCAGCAAATCAAAGCTCTGTAGCTCTTGAAAATGATGCAGCAAAAGCAATTTTACTATTTTATGGAGAAGAAATCTCAACTCAAAAAATAATTGAATAGCATAATAAGAACAACATAATTTCTTGAGTGTTTTTTGATGAGATACACTCTGTAATGACTTGAGAGTGCCCAATCATTGCTGTTATGTGTGCGGCCACGTGAAAAAAGTACACTCCGTTACCGTCTCGTTGCATCAAAACCCAATCAACCAGTCTTAGTGTAGATGTTCCCAGAGGGCAACAGTTTTGTATCACTTGGACAGGCTCGAGTAAACCTTTTGTGAGTTCGTTATACTGAATTAAAATAACGAAAATAGCCTCTGAGACAACATGGCGACGCCAGCAATGCATAAAGCTCGATGGTTATTTCCAAAGCAAACTGCATTTTATTTTGTAATGTAGAACAGTGAATTTCAAATAGCTCAACACCTCGTTTAGGTCAACTGCACTTATAATTACCACTTTTTTCAGGTGACCGCTCAAAAATATTACATATTTTACGATAAAATATTTGCAAAGAAGGGTGGCAAAAGGGAGGGAAAGGAGATGAAGCGTAAATGATAATGCAAATCGAGGTAAACTATTTACAATCACTTCCAATTCCATTCCATTTTCCCAAGCCAGTGCTGTTTTGACAAAATCGTCTGTTTCGTAAGCCGTGCATGGAATTTACCTCCAGCTTATTACAATTCCCGCCTGATTTGATGGGTTTGGGTAAGAATCAATGGTTGTCCCGCTGGACTGTCATCTTATATTCACAGTATTATCAAGTGACCAGGAGAGCATTTGACATTTTCCCTACTATTTTCCCAGCAAATCTAAGATTTTTTTGTTCATATATATATCTATAAAAAGACTTTGTATTATACAAACGAGGCCAGTAAATTAAACGGCACTGTGGCATTGTTCGATTTAATCACGTGTGGTTTTGACACCGCCAGCAATCCATATAGTGTTTTGAATAACATTACCTGTTTACCACACTGCTGGTATTTATCCCTCAGAATTGTTAGTGCAATAAAAGTTTCTGCTTTTAGACAATCCTATATATGACCGCGTGTTGGTTAAAGCGAAAAAACAAAAATGTCTTGGTTGGGGGCAACAGACTGGATAACGTGGGTGGAAATGGAACTACAAACACATAACAACTGAGGGCGCCATGTGTCCTGGCATCTTGCCCAGAGTGACTTGGCTACGGCTTGCCCTACAGCACATGACTCTACGGAATTAAGCATTAGCCACTAGCTATCAACTTCCACAGGCACGTGTTACTCCTGGTCGTAAGCAAATCGCCGAGACGTTCGGCCTCACATTAGCACGTTTAAAAGAAAGGAGTGAATTCATCACGCAAGAGAGCACGTTGGCGTGTAGAAATCATGACAAACCTTCACGGTAAATAAGTGTTTGGTTCTTGCATTTTCAAATACTCCAGCGAAGCGAAATGAGTTGAATAACCATTCTTTTCCCCCCGATTTTCTTTGATGTATTTTTGTAAAGAGTTGAATGTAAGGAAGGGACGGAAGGGAACACTTTCCAAGGGCCAAAAATAATGGACACAAAAATATTCGGTGTCGTTTGTTTGAAAATATCGCAACATAAGATAAACTTGCAACTTTGAAATAAAAGCGGTGGCGTGTAAGAACACATATTTTGTGGGAATGAAAACAAAGGGTTACACAAGAGGCATTTTATACGCCACTTTCATTTTCCCTTTTAATAACAGAAAACTGAAGAAAAAAAAAGCATTCGGAAAACATTAAAAAAAGAATTTGCGTTTTACGTGTAAGCACAGTTGAGAAAGAAATTTAGCTGCCTTTTTTATGATCAAACAAAAGATGCGGTTCTTGCATGGTGCTAGTTCTCTGAGCATCTTGGCCGATGGAAAGAGAAGAAAACAGTCGTCGGGGATAGCTACCTTCGGACATACCTCTCGATGAATTCCCTCTCTCGCTCTGTTTCTTCTTGTAGTTGAAGACAGAGCTGTTGGGTTTCATTTAGCCCCGCCAGGGACTGGTCAAGGCGCATGCGCAACTGTGAATTTTCCTTGGGATAAAAACACCAGCCAAACATGGAAATATACAAGTAAATTCTTTTTTACAATTGACGTCGAAGCCAACATTCCGGCAGCACTAAATGCAGGCAATATAAGCGATAATGAGCCGATTCGGTATTCCCACAGCGCATGACCTAAGTGAAGCGCGTTCGAGGTCATTCCGGAACACCGACATGCGTATGCACGCAGGTCTGTCCTATCAACGCTGCCATACCCGACTCGTGCGCGTACTATGCTCTCGACTGACATTGCCCATCTGACTTTCAGTAAGATTATAAGGGAAACCACTTCAGTAATGGCGTCTCACGAATGTCTCAAGGTTTGTCGCTGAACATTATGTGACATCGCCGACAGAGAGCTTGCATTCACAAAGACAGAGAAAATGATGGACAGGGTCTCCAAGCAAATTCCGAAGCCACGAAAACACTGAACCAGCTAATATTTTCTAGCACATTCTCTAAAACAACGCAGTGTGCTCAGCTGTTTTTATTTTGGTCAGTTTATTTGGCCAGGAAATGTTTGGTTAGTTTGGCTGCGCATGAATGGGATTGTTTTAATTTGATTTTGATTTGGTAGAATAATGGCTGGTAGAATAGACACCGAACCAACCTTGACGAGATCCTCATTTTCAGCCACGATGTTAGCTTCATGTCGACTCAACTCCATCACCATGGTTTCGAGCTGAAAACGAGACAGCGAGTTGTGAAAGAAGTGACCATGATTTGAATTGATAATGTAAATTAACTTACATAATTGAAGCTGAAGTAAATGTTCATTTTAAAAAATACTGAAGAAGTGGGATTTTTGACGGTAGTACCAAAATACAAAAGCATCGATTCCAGCTTTTCTGCACGTATATATTCCTAAACAAGTCGCAAAATCCCAGAAAACGTCCGTCTTGAGAATTAGGCAACACTTTTTCAAACCCACGTTTCCCTTGAAGAACATAAGCTTCGACGTAATGATAAAGGAGAAATGTTGCCAAACTGAAGTTTTTGTACGCGAGACCTTTTCACGAGTTGCACTGGCAGCTCAGCGCAAAATCGAAAAGAAAATAATTAAAAACTCAAAATGAGTCTGAAATCCACGCGGTTGCTTTATCCTAAAGATCATAAGTCTACGACCGTCTAAATCTCCCGTGGTGGTTGGTTTTACCTTGCAGACTAGGCGTTAGAATGCCATGTAAAAATATTTCTGGCAATTTAATCCCTCAAACTTGTTTTTCTGTTTCTAAAATTCCATCTTACTGGAACCCAGAGGGAGCAATGGAAACGCTCCATGATTAATCAAAATGTTTTCCCACTAAACTCAGCGGTCATGTCGTTTCTTGGGTTACATATATATATATTTGGCGCATGCTTTGCACTTCAGAAAAACTCTCTGCGTTATTTATAAAAGTATCGCGATTTGTTTTTTATGAGAAACGGGAGGCTTTACCAAAGTCAGTTGCGCTCAGTAAAATCATGAATGAATGCATTATACATAATAAAATGATAAAAACACTTGGGCTGAAACTTAAATATCAAGCGCAGAACGACTTGGCGACAGTAAAATCCATTTGTTCGGAAAAAGTCACATTCTGTATAATGCACTTCAAATCTATTAATGTTATTGCATAGAACTCATGACATATAACTAACGATTTGCACGAGTCAACGAGTCCCTGGTTGACAGTTTCGTCGAAGAATATTTTTTTCAAAGAAAAATCCTCCAAAAGGACTTCAAGAACATTGTTGAATATAAAACAGGTCCGTGAAGCGACTCGGTCTTAAGACCATTTATCTTTGTGTTGTACCCACAATTAGGCCTATTCACACCCTGCATTCCATGGATTCTGAACATGTGATTTGAAACATCAGAAGAAGTCCTTTAAAATTTCTTTGCGTGGGAAGGCTCCGTTGGTACCAACGTCATAAAGCGCCAACAGAATTTGATAAGAAATCGGTGATTCTACAAAACCTTTCCTGGCGTTTCCACTTCATCAATTTCATTATCCCTTGAGGTATTTCCCTCTCTCCCGCATTCACGTACTAATTATTACTTTCTTACTCCCAGGAAACCTCGAGAAATCCCAGGGTGTGAGCAATTTCCGCGGAATGGGTGAACCCACGATTGCGTCGGCGATTCTAATTGTTTAGTGAAGTGACGCTGGCATTTTGCGCGTCTGTGCGGTTAGTTACACCACGGTGACAGGATCGAAAAAGTACAGGTAAGGTTCCACTTTAATTCAATCAGCGAGATACCGGAGCTTTGAGGCGCCACACAATTAGGCCAATCACGTATAATTCATTTCAGCACCGTACAGGGGAGCACATGCAATTTTGAAGAGGAGCGTATGGTGGCAAAATCATTTCACATGTTATAAAATGTAAACCGAATGAGGCCACGTCTATCTTTTTATCTGTAAAAGAGATTACCTGTTGATTATGCAGACTTTTTTCTTTTTCTTTCCTGTCCAATTCCTGTAAAGATTGTTCTAGCTGTAGAAGAGTAAAACATGGAAAGCATGGATTGCATGGATTTATAAACATATAAATCATTTCACATTCTGAAAAAATCCGCCATTTGATTTCCGGCAAGGCTACAGCTGTGTCCGAAATGGGCTTCAAGAGCTACGGCTAGGTCTATTGTCTGCGCGTCTCCGCGCTTTTCCAATGAAGCGAAAACCCAGACCTAGCTCTATAGACAACAGATTCGGATGCAGCCTTAAAGGGCGTTTAATGAACGGTGTTTGCTGCCACCAAGAGACTGTGTCCGCAGTAAGTCTGCAACCTCGTCCCTACGGTGTCTGCGCAGTATGCTCTCGCTACCCGCTCTCCAAATCATGGGTGGAGATGAAGTAGGCCACGGGTACGGGGTCGGGCAGGGTACGTGTGACGTCTGTCACAAAACGGAGGAATTTTGGAAACTACCAAGGACGCCCTCGGGTCACTTGTTGAACTTAAATGATTTGAGTCAAGTTATACGGTCAAGCGACAGAAATCGTCTCTGATGATTGCCCCGTTGGGAGACATTGGGACGCTTGGTGGCGGCAGACAAACCCTTCCTTTTCCACCAAAGAGATCAAAAGTCAACCTCGACCGCATGGTCTGTGTGCGCGTTCCCTCACCAGCCCCTGGTCGTGTAGTATACAAAATGATGCTGTCTGGCTATTCAGGATGAATAGCATAAACGTAAAGTCAATAACGACGGTATTTCAAATGCTGCACGGTCGCGCCCACGTATTTTCTTGCACGTCACGCATGCGTAAATCTGCGTCACGTGTAAACACAATGAATAAAGTCCTAATTTAAATATCCCAAATAGTGGGATATTTAAGTTATTCAATACCAGGGCTTAGATCACGCATGGCATGGTGGAAACCATCATGGTGAGGCAAGATCGTACCCATGGGAACAATGTTGATCATAAGTAGAAATTGTCCAATAATGAACGAACAACGTGGAACCTTGCGGACGAGTGCACTGATAAAACGTGACACGCATCTGAATTGATGACGTCAGAAATATAAAAAAAAGCTTCATGCACGTAGAAGACTATGGTTGCGTAACGTAAAAGAATAAGCCTGCCATCTCTAACTACTACTTTGTGAGCACTGTTTTCCACAGTTGCACGCATGCTCAGAACTAAAGCGCATGCCAAAAGTTACGCGCGCATGCCCAGAACTGGCAAAAAGGACCAGTTTGTCTGCTACCACTAAGCCTCTCCAAGTCTCTTACACCAGGCGATTGTACAAGTTGTGGCAAAGCAAGCGTTACATGTCATAAAAAATTACGGTATACCTCTTTCTTTCTCTGTAGGATCTCCTTCATTTCTAGATCCTTCTCTTCCAACCATCTGTCCATCTCCGCTTGCAACTCCTCTTGGTACTAGCAGAAACACACAAACCAACCGCAGAACGGATCAAATGAGAAAAATGGAATACAATTTATGGATCCACGTTTCTCGTAATTTCCTCTTCTCCCTGCTGCGCACCATGAGTCAGAAAGACTTTTTCCCCTGATACGGTCTCAGAGATTACGGGCAACTAACTCACCATAGTTCGCCATCAAGAGTTTGCATCGCGCCCGAAATTTGTCGACCCTTTTAAACGCGCATTGGGTCGACAAATTACGCGTGTTGTGATTGGCCAACGCGTTGCAAACTCCTGGTGGCGCACTATTGTAAAACGACCGTATTCGATTGAGCACGTCAAGTTTGTGAGAACAATTTAAACACACTGGCTGAGTTCGGGCGGCTTGTTCCCGTATGTTCACGAACAGCTCGATTTGTTGTTCGTGGGTCGGCCGCTCGAACGCCGGGAACAAACAACCAGTTGTCGCTGGTCGTTAGTGACAAGCAACATGCAACATGGTGGCGTCATTGATTTCTGTGTTACGGAAAATAATTTATGTTAATTTTGCAAAACCTCCCATTGTCTATGGCTTTGGAAGCCATCTCTCTACTTTTTGCAGCTGTTCAAGAATCAAAATCTCACGAGTTTTTCCGTGTGTTCCTGTAAAGCCCTGACGAGGAGGTGGTGTATGATTCTGTTCCGCGAACAGTGTTCTTGAGTCGTGTTCCCACCGTTCGAGCGCGAGAACACTAAACCCATGTCAAGAACAGGCCGCCCGAACTCGACCACTGATGCACTGACGTTCATTCCAGCCCTTACCTTCATTTTCAGTGATTCTCTTTCCTGTGCTAAGATTTGCTCCATTTCTTCATACAACCGACGCATTTCGTCTGTGTGGATCCCATTCTTACTGTAAACATGAAATGTATCAGAAAATAAATCCTTTCGTTTTTTTTAAACTTAGAAAATATTTTGATTAGGTCGCTTACATGAGACAATAATCTACAATAAAGCATTTTGGAAAGCACAAAATTCAGAGGTGTTATAAACCTGAAAGTGCACAACTGTATTATCGATCACAAATTCAGAAATTCAGGATAGCGTTGGCCTGAAACATTTTAGAAATCCTACTCGAAAAAGGCATGTTTCGAAGGACTAGAGCAACTTAAAACCTTTAACAATAGATCACATTTCTTTGATGTATAGGCTTCGCCATCACTTTTTAAATTAAAAAAAGGTTTCATAGAAAAAATTAGACTCAAATGCTGAGCTTTTCACAATGCTTTTTTGGGGGCAGAGTCCTTGAGGAAAACATTGTTTATTGACTTGATTTAAAATGCGTGCACTTTCAAGGTTGTGTTTACGGTCTGACGAAGGCGGTGCAGAGGAAATTCAACGCACGTTTTAACTAAGGTGTCGCAGCTGTCGTGCACTTTCTGTATCTCAGACACGGCCTTGCGGAGGAAATTCTGAAATACCAAAAGTAGTTCCGGCTCGTCGTTTCGCAGCTTCTGCCAAAGCACGTAGAGTTCATCTTGGCTGAAATAAAAAACAATAAGGAGTCAAGAAGTGTAATAGTGACTAATTAACCCAAACGTCGTCCATAGCTACTTTGCATAAAAGAACAGTGTTGAATTTGTTTAGTTATTTAAAAGTTAGAGTTAAGAAACAACGACAGTACAGAATTGTTTTTGGAACCAAAGAATACAATTCAAAGTGATTAATAAGCACGTCCATTTTTTAAAAACGCATGTTATGATTCGTAGGATCCTACTGAAATATTTTGACAATTTTAATGTTTTTATAATTTTTAAATGCTGCCATCGAGAAAGACACTGCTCAGATCTATACATGTATATTACTAGCAAAGGGGAATACTGTTTACACGCCACCAGCCCGTCGAATAAACCATCATCTTGTCAAGATGAAAAGTTAATCCTTTCACTTTGGTCAAACCAACCTTGTCGGCAAAGGTCAACTGTATTCCAAGTGATGATTTGAAAATTAGATGCAATAAAAAAATTCCTTTAACCAGTCTACTCATCAAATATTGATTATGTATATTGAAGATGATGACTATAGCTCATCTTGACAAATAGTCGCACAGTGAGTGAAACTTTGCAGTTACTGCTTGAAAATACTGGTTACTTTTGAGTTGTTTCCAACATGACAAACAGATCGCATTTGGGACCTAACATTGGTCGCAAAAGGACACAGTAATATTGTTAGCCTGGATTCTAAGCTTCACCGTGTACAGTGCCGTAGGGAAGAGTCGTTATCTTCGTTCGTGAGGTGGGGATTAGTTCGACCCGTGCCATGAGACCGTGGATACACGCTCATGACCAAGATACATATTAATGGCACATAACAGCGGTGCATGAAGGCAACTCGTTCCTGAGGGCATTTTGCCATTTTAAAATGACAACAGGAACACTTATTGTCGCTACTAGAAATGCTACGTGCAAATCCAATGGGAAAATGGATCCTTCTTTGAATTTTTTAAAAAGAGAAATCCGCACTTTGCTCACAACAACCGAAAAAGTGATGACGCTCCAAGGTGACATGCTACTTGATGGTTCTTTAGAATAATCAGTACAGTAATGATAGTCAAAAGTCCTTGGGCGTATTTGTTGTTATCAATATGTAGACACTCCGGTTTGGCAAAGCACAACGATCTGCTTGGAATCTGGTGAATTTTGTTTTTCTAGAAAAGAAACATCAATATATTTGTTTTACTATTTTATGAGTGCACGCAAGGCCTTAGGAAGCTCATGTGATGCGTTCGAATTAAAAATTATTACTTTATTCCTGAAGCAACCTTGGCCTTCCTGAAAATTCTCCTGATCGCTTTAATGCCCCACAGGAAACAGCCGTTGGCTAAAATAACAGCAACAACCGCCTTGAGTGCTTCACCGTACGCCTTCCCATAGACAACGACAACATCTGAAGTTACATTCCCTGTCCCAAACTTATAGGATATTTATAGAGCAAACGTATATATTTACACTCGGGTGATCACAAATCTCAAGGGCCGTCGATGTTACACGTATGCATTTGCAGATTATTTATGGAAAAATAGGCCCACGTAAAGGGAAAACGTGACAACAGTATACGAATGATTTGGCCGCAGATAAATTGAACATAGACTTTTAGAAATAGACATTTTATCAGTTAAGAATTCGAAAAAAAAACAAGATTAAAAATCCACTTTCGCAAATCTCGGAATCGAGAAAAAATTGAGGAATTAGGAAAAATGATTTTTATATTATTAATACACGAGAAAAACATGGGATACGTAAATAAATATATGCCAAAAGTGGATGAAGAACATTCACCACTAAATCCAATCCTTTGATAATTTACAACATTCGTTCATAAAATACATTGAATTTACCGCAATACCGCAAACTCCATCCGTAATTCCAATTTGAGTCGAGAGCCCTTGTACAACCCCTAATTCATGAATATATAATGTTCGTCTAATTCCTCTACAAATGCTGGCAACCATTTCAATTCACAGGATAACAATCAATTTTCGTATGAAATATTCATCTTTCATGTTGACAAGTTGATACAGGATGTCATTTCTCCGTCGATTTTTGAACAGCTCGAGTCGAGAGGGAAATGTCAGTGGAATTGAAGTGAGTGGTGCGGTTGGGCGCGTGTGCCTTAATGTCTAATGAAGTCCGAGATGGGCAAATTTATTCAAACGCCTGCCGCCAACACCTGCGAAATTGAAGTATCAATTTCTTCGTGTACCATGCGTTAGCGGTAACAATTACATCTTCGGTAAATTGCAAGGCTCACGTTTAAACTTGTAGAAATATTAACGTTGATGCATCAGTAATTGCTCTTTTTTAGAAGCTGACTAAAGGAGGTTGATATACCGAATGTTATATAAACTGAAATAAAAAGAGTAAAGGTGTTTGTGTGGATCTTTTTAGCGAAAACGGCCGAACGATATTTTCAATTTACTAGTGACTCGATTTTCGAAATATCTGATCACGCTTGGGGTTTCCCGCCGTCAAGCAGACGATATGATTGAAAGAAAACAGGCTACGCCTTCAGCAGACAAGTGTCTGTTGAAATGTCAGTCCCGTCTGTGGACATGCGATGTTATCAGCGGCCCTTGAACCCCCGTCGGACACAGAACTCAGAAAAAGGTGCAATGCGTGGGATTGTCTGGAGAGTGCTTCATCAGCGAGACAGCGGTGGGCTCGCCCGCTCGAGGCTCCCCCGCTGGTAAAACCCACAAATTACGAAGGACTCATTGTTTCATAAGGATACTTAGATGATTGCAAAATGCCCGCTTCACGGGAACGTTGGGTGGGTGAGTCCCGATGTTTGCTCACTTGTAAGTAAGTGGACAATCTAGAATTTGTATCCAGATAGCCATTGCAGCTGTCACCGAGCTAAGTTTTTAAAACAAAGGAAAAAATCTAAATCATTTTAAGAGGATTTCATTGCTTCAATGTGTACCATTAAAATGTTTAATGATAAAAATGATAGATGAGTATAAAGACCACTGGATGATTGATTGCTAATCCATTTTAATTTCGACAGGAGGGGAGACATGATGTTTACAATTGCAACTCCTGTGGACATACATAGTGTGGACCTCTGCACAAAAGAAGTCCGCATAATGTAGGGTATGATGGCATTGTGTGGACTCGCACACGTCTACACAATGTTTTGCCCTCTCTGAAAGACAGTTTCAGAGGCATTTTGGGCTCGAGGTTATCCGTGGCAAAATGAAGAAGAACAGTACATGAAATTATCATCAATAATCCAGCTCGAAGGAGTTCTCCTAGTGGGAGAAAAAAGGAACAATCTCCCGAGTCATCTTGACGAAGAGGGGCCAAAGCAATGTCCACGTTCCGGAATTGCTATCGGTGTCTGTTAACTACTTAATTTTGACGGTTTCATTAATTTTAGAAGTCAGTTTTTGAATTTAGGAGTTGAAATGGAAAAAGAAGAGACAAGTTTCATGTTAAATTAGCTCTCAATATAATGCATACTAATTACATGAGCATACCCCTGAACTGGGAACACTCCCCCTTGGAATACCCGCGGCGTTGTTTCGCTTCATGCTTCGCTAAGGCACGCCAATGCGTCATTAATGACGTATGCGAGAACCATGAATGTGCAGACTGCCACACGCTCAAGTGCGACATTGTTCCGGTCATGTAGACTAAACAGCCTGCTGTGGACGGCCTCAGATAGCCACATCGACGCCATGCCCACGCATCATGATGATGGAAGCTGCAGGTGTCGGGCGTGGTTGGCGAAAGAATATGAAGGACGTGATGCAGACCTCTGACATTAATTGAAAGAACGTGGTCGAAATATTAGCAGGAAAATGGTGGTATTGGGGACAAAGACATCTGCAATGTGCCAAAAAACTAACAAGGATTTGTTTCATAAAAAATTGGCTATGAGGAAAACGTTATTGTATCCTGCACGTAAAAAAATGATGAGAAAGCCAAAAAAATTGCTTCGAAGGAAAAATTCCCCGTCGGTTAGGCCTTTATAACTGTCTGTAAAACACAAGGCTGAAATTCTGGAACTTTCCTATGCGGCTGCTCTAGACGAGGACGCTGACTGCGCCGCCAAGACGTAGGAGTACTTGATGAATGTTTGACGAACAGTGGGGACATTGATTGTCCAGAAAGCACGAGGAAGTCAAGTTTATAAAGTGTGATTGGGGTGAGATGTGTGACTGAGAACATTTCCCCTTCGAAATCGATGGCAAACAAAGCAAAGGCTGAAGGAAAGAGAGTGTATAAGAAAAACGAGACATTCAGTGAAGTGTGTAAAATAAGAATACTTAAAAACATTTCTGCTACAAACACAAACAAGACAGTATGGAGGTTTCGCATGATGGCCATCTTAAAGGGCAGTTCTTTTGTTCCAGAGGGAAACCTCGTTTGTGCATACCCTGTGGGATAAAAGTACTGGCCTGCAAGATGGCAGCCACGCAAACCCTCTATAGGAGATGTCACTGACAAAGTCACTGCCAATGTCATTCATACTACTGAGGTCCCTCTTAAAATCATGGCTTTCTCGTTTACAAGATGCATACTGTATCTTCCATAAAAGGGCGTTATTTAGTTTTGGGTAAAATATTTCGTTTATTCCGAATTGACCCACTTCAAATAGCGCCCTCCCCTTGTGTTCACCATGCTTCAAATAAAGTATTTAATATAAGGCCCTACTCACGAGAGGTCGCGTTGACGCATTGCCTGTATGTGGGAAAACTCTTTTCATTTGGATAGACACAAACTGGGAGCAGGTTTGCTTGTAGTTGACCTCATGAGAGCAAGAGCGTCTTTATCATGACACTTTTTCCTTACGCTGTTGTGTATGCATATTCACTAATATGGTGTCCCACAGGTTCACATGATTTGTAAGTCAAGCTTTAATGAAAAAGAAAAGTTTCTTAGCTTTCGAGCAAGCCCCTTTGGAGTTAATACTCTCTAAATGCAAAAGAGTGAAAAATCACTCAAAAAGAGTGAATATCATATCACTCGGCCTAAGGAGTGAGTTTTTCACTCTTTTCCATTTAGAGAGTCGGAGTATTTGAATATTACCGCAAAACAAAATCTTCGATAAAGTTTATTTCAAAGTTGATGACTGCTACGAAATCCCCAAGACGATTTGACAAAGCTTCTCTCAAGATAAACATGTCTCTGACCGACTTTACATTGAAATGAGCTCTGAACAGTCGAGGGCAATGTTCGTCATTCGACATTTTGACCGGCAACGACGTGTTACTGCTGTGGAAGAAAAAAATGCCAATCTACGCCGTTGGAATTGAACATGGGTGCCGAGGGCTCGGGTGCTGGAAACGCTCTCCGGAGTTCGATGACACCGAACGGACAGAGGGGAATAAAAGGAGAGAGAATTGAGCAATTTTACGGAGATGCACTGAGAAGTTTACCTAAAGTCACCAGAGTACGTCGGTGATGTTACCTCATCTACCGAGTAAGACCAAGCGTGCCTACGGCTGGGGCAGAGTGCTGAATTCGGGAGGGGAAAATGATGAACCGGGCGATGGGGAACGTGTTTGCACATTGGTGCTACTGACAGGTGCAAGTACAAAGAGGGAGACACGGATGCATTAAATTTCTAGCCTTGGGGGTTTGTCACAGAGCTGAAGGGGTGCTGGAACATGTCGGCATCAGGCCCTAAAGTCGGTCGGGGGTGAGCAAAGGAGGATTTCTCCAAGTCAATGTTCAAATCATGACCTGTTGCCACGTAAAAAAAAACGATTCCTTGCTCGCCACCAGCAAGAAATCCAAGTTCTATTACAGTGATGCTGCGTCTAACTTGACACTGAAAGGTGTGGTTTGGGAGTAATCTAAGACAACGCCTAAAACCCATTGCTCAAAAAGAAAGAAACATGCATGCGTGCATTCCATCTTTTGATGAGCGTCTTTAGGCCACGAGTTTGGCGTATTTACCGCTATAACTTGGTCCACATTGAAAACGCCACACGGTGGACTCTGATCGCTCGATAAAGAGTAACTTTGTAAAAACGTCCAAAGCGCTGTGCTTGAAAGTCGAAATGTGTGCAATCGACCCATCCTAATTAGTCAAACGTTTACAATTAACTTAGGAATCGCTTATAGCGAATCCTTCAACATCGTCAGTGCTCTCGCTGCAAGCACTGACCTGTTTCAGTACACTGCACCACGGGTTTCCCTAAGGAACGAGGTTCCCTGCATTTTGACGTACGAGGGACACAAGTTGTAAACAGACAGAAGTGCGGGCTCAATTTTCCCTCTCAGTAAAGGCGTAAACAACAACAGTAGCAGTGACTTTCCCGGTCGGGACCGCTGGTTAATAAGCCAGGCAAAATCCCAAGTTGACTGACGCCGGGGGAGAAAATTGAGTTAAATCTAGAAAGGAGGAAACAAGTGCTCCGCATCGCCCCACAAATCCCTTGTCCAAAAATTATGCTCCCTTAATCAACTATTCAAACATGTCCGAGCCCCCGCGGGCCTGAGGGTGTGCGCCCCTCCGAGAGCACACCGGCAGCAGGCAGTTCGATCAAGTCGACCAGATGATGTGAAGGAGGCAAATCCTGTTAAACGCGTGGATGAGCCAACACGAGGAGGCAAAGAAAAAAACTTGCTTCCCTTCTTTTGCCTCCACGCCTTCCAGAGCTGATAGGGAAAGTCTCAAGCATCGGCCCCGGGGAAACGGGGAGCATTTTCGTCTGTGAAATGAAATTACCTGATGTTAGCGGGCGACGGTAACATTTGTCGGTGTGGGTAGCAACAAAAAGCCCGGCTGGGCCCGGTCCAACTATTCCCTAATTTATCAAATATTCCATCAAGATTTAATTTATAACTTATTTAAGATCTAGGAAGGTGAGGGCGCAACCACAATCACCTACGCAGCAAATGGAAACCTCACACTTTAATATATTAGATTGAATATGTTAACCCCAGAGCTTGCTTTTGGGCAAGTACATAGGAAAATAACTGAACTTGTTTTGCAAATAGATTTTTCGTTCCCACTCATGGAAATCCTTGTAGTGAAGATGTTGACCCTTGTGGTTAAGCATCTAAGTGCCTACGCTATACAATACGTATGCATTCTATTGGCTACACTCTAAAAACTTGATTGACCCAGAATTGGGTCAAAATATGCCCCTTTCGGGTCATATTTGATCCTTTCTGGGTCATATTTGACCCTTTCTGGGTAATAACATGACCCGGAAAAGGATCATGCCAAATGGACCTAATTCTGGGTCAATCTGACCAGGGAGTTTTTAGGGTGTAGTACATAGTGCTCTTTTTTACGTGGTACAAATTCAATTCCATTACATTGGTTGGGAATTCAGGTATAGCTTTCTTGGTCTTATAAGACTTTGCCTCGCTTTTTGGAGACATTCCCCCGGTTCACTGTCATCTGGAAATTTGATATCTGAGCTGGCATGTTTCACATCAAGGCTATGGCGAGCACAGCAGAGAACCAGTGACCGCAATGGTCAGCGTTTTATGAAAGTATTCGATGATACACGTTTACTTCAAAAAAAGCGTGTTAGTCCATTTGACACTTCCGGTATTACAGAGGACCCCACGAGTCCGGATGTAGTCTTCTGATAACACGAAGGGTGTCAAAATAACACAATGTACACCATGGCCTTTGCATTAGCTTGGTTACCATTGAACCATTATGGTTGAAGCGTAGCTTCGTTTGCAGCTCCACAATTTTACAACAGCTCAACTTTGTCTCGACCGCCGTTGCGCATGCGTCAAAACGGCATCTTCCAATACGGGCGATTCACGATGCAGTATGCCACCAAGAGGTTGTGACGGAGAGGCTTTTTGCAGTGCATTATGGGATAAATCGTTGACAAAGTCTCATTGGCTAAAACTGTGTTGTTTCGCGGAAAGCTTGAATTTTATTCTGAATGTTATTTGGGTATCTGGTTGAAACTTTGAAATTGCTTTATTGCGAATGGGTGTTTTTGTGTGGTACAGGGATCGCCTCCATCAATTGAATATCCCTAAATTTGGTACAAAGTGCGCTTAATCGCGGCAGCATGTCGACCGTAAACTTGAAAAGTGGCCTGTCTGGGGCAAACTCTTGGTAATGCGCTGTATTGTGAATCGCCAGTAAATAGTTCACAGCGTTGCATTATGTCTAGTTTCTAGACCTGCCCGCAGTACACCAGATAGAATGCCGTTATTCATCACGTTAGCATATCACAACAGACCCGACAAGCGCCTTCTTAAAACGCACAGCTAACTGAACTGGCCCGGTATCTGGCACGAAGCAGGTTACCAAAGACGTGACGTCAGCCGCGAGGTTGCAATTTTTGGATTCTAGTTTGTTTTTGGGCACATCTGGTTTAAAAGTGCCACGTTTGCTACGTGTCGAGGACATCACTTTCCGTGGGTTCAACGTGTCTTTTCCCTCGGCAGAACCGCTTCGGGCACATGACATCAGGCCAACACGTGCAGCTTCGCCATGGTCGAAACGTGTTGCTAATTACTCCGTCTGCTATAGCAAATATGCACGCAGGAATTATATTATGCAACGCTGCCAGACACGCATCCACGTAGCAAGACGAGTGTAATTGGTCGATTTTGCATTGAAGTGCGTAACACGACAAAAAGTAACCTCTACTATGACCAAACGCTGCATCTAAGTTGTTTGCACTGCATTTAGGTGGTACAGGTTAAATTGAAATCGACCTTTATATTGGGAACTCAAAGTGCGTCTTTCGCTGCCGCGCGCTGTGCACTTGCTGACTCAGTAAACTTGTCTATACAGACTCGAGGAAGTGATAAATCTTGTTGGCACTGGTTAAACACACTTGCAGCAACAAAACCCAAACTGGCAAAAATGCACAGTCAATGACAAATGAAGGATCTCAACGCTGCGAGGCTTAAACTGTTCTTAATTACAATCAATACATTCGTTTGACGCGCAAAACATACGGGCGATTTCACAATAGTGCGCCTCCAAGAGGTTGCAAAGCGTTGGTCAATCACAATGGGCAAAATCTGTGGACCCTTTCCAAGTGCACATTGGATGGACACATTTCGCGCATATGACTGGCCAGTGCGTTGCAAACTCTAAGAGGCGCACTACTGTGAAACGCCCGTGTTGAAGTGCTATTACAAACAGCAAGAGGCCAAGAATCGAACGAGAGAACAAAGTACAGTTATAATTGTCTTATGGAGAAAGATAAACATCAAGAAGTTTGTTAATGTCTTTGTATGACACTACGGAGAACTCTCTGAATTGCAGCATTTGATGGTGCGAGTGGACTACGGGAACACCCTTTACATTGACTGCAATAGAAAACAAACAAACGGGGCTGCACTTTCATAAAGACTGTCTCGTGTGGTAATAAGATTAGACTGTGAAGCTACTAGATTCCATTTAAGTAACCAAACTTGCCAGTGGAGCCTCCCTCTCGACACATGAAAGACCCTTTAGTGACATGTTAAGAGAGTGAATGTTCTTCGTTTCTAGTATAAAATGTTCTACAGGCCACTGCATTACTATTGTGAAAACACCCAAGCAGTCTCTGTGATATTTTCATTGTGGTCACATGACCTTACAATGAGGTAAGCCCAGCGACCACACAATCCACCAACCCTCTTGCATTTCCGCACAAACGAAGCATATAAAGTGCCTGTCGACACAGACACCCCCCGCGTGTCAGATAGGCGAGCCGGCAGAAAGGCGGGAAAAGTGTAGGTCAACACTTTAGGCGGGAAAGCCAACACATTCTCCAGCCGTGTCAGGTGGGCTTTTTCTTCGCTCGGGTGGATGCGAGGAAGGGAACCCTGATCAAGTCTCTTCATAACTCTGTCGCATCGGGAAGGAAGGAGCTCTTAGTTTGATCAGGCATGGGTTAAACAGAAAGAACAGAATCAAAGTCTAATTGCCACTGCAGCTACGGAGAAGCTCCAATACAACGAGACTTCTGTTTAGTAATCAGAAGATAGCAGACAACTGTAGGTTTCGTAAATGAACGCAACAACGGAATCTCTCATGCCAATGCCAGGAAAAACGGGAATGCACAGCTCATGCAGTAGTATCAATGGAGGTATACCAATCATGTAAATTGGAATAAACACAAAGTCTTAATTGCAATTGAGTTATCAAAGAAATCTTACAAACTCTTCCTTCCGCTGAAAGCGTTATGTCTGACAAGTTCTCCTGTAAATTCAGCATGGTTTGTTAATAGTTAAGATATGTTTTTGGAGACTTGCAACGCTATTCCGCAAGGAAGGCGTATTCATTCTTATCTCATCAGTCCCTTCAACATTTCCAATGATTTCTTCACAGAATGCAGTCAACTACCCGAAGCAATTCTCAAACAAATACGGCTCAGATCACAAGAAAATAAAGAAATTTTAATCAAGAGTGAACGCAGTGTTATTTTTTTATTTGGAAGCGGTCATCCCTTGAGCTAGTAATCCAATACTTCAAACGAAAATTATTATTATAATCTCCGGGGTCTGTGGAACAACAGCGTGGAGTTGCCAGCAGGGGTGCCACTGGAGACAGAATAAACGAATCACTTAGTCGAGGCATGAAACAGCCGGGGGGATTATACACTATTGTGTTGACACAGGTTGGTTAAAAAGCGGGAAAATGAATGTGCCGTGTTGACTTTCGCGGAAATTTGCCCGTTGGTCACGTGTGTTTTGTGACTGTAAGAGCTAAATTAACTTCTTTTCATTATATGCACCTCGTTTATTCTAGTTTAACTTGAAGTATACAGGAAAGATACCCCCCTTACCTGTCCAATCCTATACACACTCTAGACTATTGTTACCTAACACAACTCCCCTAGAAGTCTGTCAAGAATTCCTGAGATTCCGATCAGGCAATGACCACCACAAAGGTGGGGGGTTCTCTCCGTCCCATATCTTGCTTCAAATGACCTGAAGACAGTACTACGGTATTAAGATACGGTTGGGTGACTCGAAGAATAAGACAATTGAAGTTTTAGGGCTCGAGAGAGCCGCAGACACAACGGGTACTGGTGAATTTTGAATGGATTTTTTTCTAAAACAGATGAAGTACAATAATAAGAACAGACATCACTGAAACCGCATGATACAGCTGACGTTGGTCGAACCAACAAAATGAGCAATCCCTACCCATATGGCTCTTTTCAACCGATGAGGGGGTGATTCTGCTCAGGGCGGGTAGCCGCAGGCTCTGTTATACACTCTATGAACAGCCATTTTGTTTCCAAGATCTGAAGCTGGCGCTTCTCTGGCTATAATTATACAGCTCTGTGCATTACCAGTCTTTCATTTTGATTAGGGGCCAATTTTGCGGGGCTGATGACCACTAAAGTGTGGTATGCACTTAACATACATGTATTTGCTTGGGCAAAAAGGTTATAAACTGCAATGCATGAAAACTGTTACTGGTTCTGAGCTATTTTACTGAGAAGTTACATTATCTGAACAGCACCTTCTTCTTAGCTGCTCCCTGGAATTTGCGCAGAGTTTGGATAGAAACAATGACCGATAACAAGGGCTGAATTTCACACAACGAAATAATAATGGAGGCTTTGCGTGGTAGCTATCTTGCAGTGCAGTTTTTTGTTCCAGAGGGAAACCTCCTTTGTGCATACCATGTGGAACAAAAGTATAGCCCTTTAAGATGGCTGCCATGCAAACCCTCTATACGTTTATGGCTGACCAGCCACGAAAGCCACTGAGATCAACTGGCACACAACAACCTTACTGTCTGCAATGACAATTAAGAAGTCTTTCATCTTTTACTCCCGGATAGCAAAGTCCTTAACTAGACTTAGAATATGGGCAAGTGATCCTGATATCAATATCACAAATGGCGTCACGGTAGCGACTTCGTGACGTCACATGATCTGCGCAGCCTCCCGTGGAGAAAATCAACACCGCGCAGACAAGCAGCGCCTGCGTGATCTTAAAGGACTGTTTACATGTGCTCCAAATGCACGGCTATAAAGTTGATGTCACAGAAATCTTATTTGGATTTTCCTTTTAACATCAAGGTCGCGACGGTCTATGTTGTCTGGAATGACATTCCATAACGAATCTAGACTCGGTTGATTAAATTAGGTAATGGTTTTTGGCATGGGCCCAGATGTTCGTCTGCTTGAAGCTTATAAGTGCAAATAGATCTTCTCAAACCAAACGCACACTAAATGCACCGGTAACTATTTAATTATAAATAGAAACGTAGTCTAAAGCGTATAGTTGCCTCACAGTATCCTAGAAAAACGTGCTTTCTTGTCGCTTAATTAATAGACCGTCTGTCTGTCTATAATAATACACACTGTACTTTTGTCAGTCGGTTACCTTACAAGTTTTTTTTAATATGCGTACTGCTGCGAATAAAGCGCTGTGCTATTTTTGTACGCCTGCTGGACGTGTGTTGACTGGAAAAGTGAACATTGATACGTGAAAATGTTTGATGGTACTCTTCCCCAGCAGCTTTTGTTTTGAACAAGGAGACAAAATTCAATATTAGTTTTTTTGTAGGGATTGTTTTGAAGTGGTGCTGTTGAGCAAGCTCAGGGAATTTTACCAACATCTTAGCAGGATACATACACAACTGTATGGCATGTTTTGACCTTTTCTATGATGTTTTCGGGGGGGTGTTCGTAAGCGATGCAACGCCACGGAAGGGGCTGTGGTATGCAACTCGTTAATCGTGTACAGAAAACTTTGGACTACTTTAGACACTTTAAGAAGAAAAAAAGAAGCATTTGGGAAACAGATTCTCGTATCGTGTGGTTTGAAGGGTTGAGCCTCGCTACAGACCGTCATCATGGGGCAGCCATCTTGTTTTTCTTCCATTGGAAGTAATGTAACCAAACTGAGGCTGGAAGGAAAAATAGTCTGTTTCCTTTTATTAATGCGTAAAGTTGGATTCCTTTTTAATACATGGGCAAGAAAAACATGACAGCCCAGTAATGAAGGTCTATGGTGGTAACTCAAGTCTTTTCTGTATCAGTTTTTATCTGGCCTGAAGCTTTAACAACGATACCAGTGATACACGAAAACTGAAAGAAATCTTACAAGATGGGCAAACTTTAAATTGACTTAGAATCTTGTAATTTCACCTGTTATCCGTCAGTCGACGCAGTACACCTCGGTAGGCTTAGTCTGGAAGTGCATCGAACCACGCTTGGGTTATCTAAAAACCACCCTGCCAAAGGCAATGGCAAATGTCTGAGAGACTAGACAAGGCACAAACACGGCTTTGGTCAGACAATCGACTCCATCATAATAGGATCAGTATCGATAATTGAATTTCAGCGCCGCAAGATATGCAGTTGATGAATGATGTGTGTACAACATCAGTGTATCGATAATTGAATTTTCGTGCCAATGAAGAAGTATCTGATGAACGATAGACGGAGCAAAACAAATATTGCGTCTATTTTCCCTGGCACGCTACGATTACGGAATCAGATTCCTTTGTCTGCCAAAATTTCAAAGATGCAATCTATGCTACTAATTCGTCGGATTATTTTCGGAGTTTAATACTTCTTAGGGCAGCGAGCAAAGCAATACTAAAGCAAACCTCAGACAGAAACCTCAAAGGCTGAATTTACCTCATCAGAGCCACGGGCAGGTATTCCAGCCACTTGGATCTGAGCCATGCAAACAGATTATCATCTTAAATACACCTTATCATCTTAAATACACCTTTAGAGTTTTGTCTTAACAAGGTAATTGTTTCGTGAATTGATGCCTCTCTGGAAGACGTAATGAAAAAAGCAGCATTTCATAGCGGCAGGAGATAAAACAGTTTACATTTGTTGCGACAGCCGTGTTGGTCGATCGCTTAAATATTTCCCCTTTCCTACAGGCAACAGATACGTCTGCTAAAAAATAAATCTTTCACATGGATGTGATTTAAGGATCTATGGAAAGCCTTCATCTGTGCTCAGGATTTTGTTAAAATTCATTCTACAAAGGCATCCCTTCCATCATTGGTTTTATCCATCTTTAGAGGAGCTCTGTCTCTATAGTTACCAGAGATGGTGAAATCAATATTGGCGCCTATAAGACTCAAATCTGTATCGTTTCGTCTCCCTGACAACCGTAGTTTGTTCGTGACATTTGGTCCAACGTTGTGCGCTCTTGCCTCCGGTGTCACGGTTCGTGTGAGGGAAAACGCTGTAGACACCAAGTCAACGTTATAAAACTTGGCTTTTGGCGATTTGAGGCAACACGTCACACCAAAAGCAAGTAACTATAGTATGACGCTCTCTCCATGAAAGTGGTCACCCAACTCCAAGCCCGTACGTCCAGCCTTATCTTAATTGAATCGAGAGGAAGGAGCATACAGGGGGAAGCAAGCCGCCATAGAGACATAAACCTTTGGAATATCATTTGTGTTTTGTGAGTTTTCTTGTGGAACCAACACCAGGAGACAACTTATTCACAACTGCTTATCCTCCAGGTCGAACATGGTAGCTTCTTTGAAGCAATCGATAATTGCGACCGTCATCAAATTATAAACGCCTGGACCTCCCCCAAGTGGGCAAAGTCATAGCTGATGTTTTTCCTCGGTTATGGTGCTCTCCTCATGCACTAAGCCCTCGTCCGCAGACTACATGTATATCAAATAACCTCCTAACATCATAATCGATTGTGTCAAAAATTGCATTAAACTCTCTTCAAGTTAACAACATTCGGTAAATGTGTTACCTTTCAATGCACGTTTTGAATAGAATGCACGTTCAGGTTAGAAATGGGATTCCTGCTGTGATTTTGTCATTGAATGGCAAATTATAGGCAATATGACCAAGGCGATGTCTTGTCCCATCATGATGTGACATTAAAAACTGATCTTTGTCTTTGCGTCCAACAGAGCTTTTGTGTCATCTTAAAAATAATGATTTAACCTGACACAACCATGCATCGTCGCTGAAGGACACACCTTATCGATCTGAAGAGTAGGAGAAATGGTGATTATACGTGTGGCATTTACATAATGTTTCCTTTGATTTGAATATAAAGAGAACGTGAAACATGTATCAGGTTTGCTGCTGGCGTAAGTCGTCGTGACAACACTGACATATTCACGTGTCACACTGAAAATTTCCTTCATGAGTTTTTTATTTTGAATGACTTATTCAAGCATCAGGGTCATGATAGCGTTTTCTGCTTTCCTCTGCTTTTTTCAAGGTATTTCCCGAAAAATTAGCGTTTAAAGACCATAATTCAAATCATCACCAGCCGATCAACTGTAATTTCTGTTTTCCAAACTAACTTTTCATAAAAACACCCACGTGAAAATAGAAGGACATGCAATATTAAACTGGTTATCGGGCATGTCAATGTTTTTAGACTCTCCCATTATAGTAAAAGACAACAGCGTCGTGCCTCAGGCGAGCGTTTCCAACGAAAGCTCTCTCGAGGGCACAATAGGCAACAATAGTAATTGTTTCTTTGTGCTCTTTTCCCTCAATTGGCATGGGAAAAACCACTTATCGCAATGGGCACCGTGCTACACAAAGAAGAACTGGTCTTTTGAAGCTACACCCGGAATTGATGGCGTTATTATGATAGCGTGGGCATGTTATTCTCCAGAGGAGCTTGTATCCTGGAAACTGAACAGCATGAATAGAGCACCTCAAGGGGTTGAACGAGACTACAGGAATTCATTGAACTATTTGGAAGGTGCCGGTTTAATGTCTCTGAATAACTGAACTGTTTGCATTCGTAGCTACTGATGTTTATTTTCGAAAATACAAGACGTTATCAGAACATCATTCTTTCCACTGATATAACTGACGAGAAATGCCAAAGTCCAGGTAGACCTATTGTTGAAGTGGTAAGTAAACCCTGCATTATCTGTAAACTGTCCTCAAATAATAGTTGGGTAAAGCTAGGTTTTCCATGTTTTTATAAGCTATCAATTAAAATTCCTTCATCATCCTGAACGGTTATGCATTTTGCTATTACGTCAAGAAAACGGGTGTTGAACCGAGGATACAATTAACTGGTATACAGAGAATAATGAAACAAAATAATAATAATAATATATTCAGTAATAAGTGTCGATAATAAAAACAAAATAAGTAACATATATATTTAACTCTCACAAAATGTCAGCCGAAAGAATGCATGCGGTTAAAGATGCCGAACTAAAATGAAAGCCTTTGAAATGATTTTGAGCCCTGTCTGATATTTTCTTTATGAACCGTCTTTGAGTTTTGTTTCACTATTTGAAATGGTATTTTGCTACCTTTTTAGCTTTCAATGCTCATGAATATTCATATTTATGATCAAAATTGTGGTCTTCTCCCAAGAAGAAAGCCCCAATGTTACATTGATTTGTGCGGAAAACCAATTTGATTGTTTTAAACTCTTTAGCTGACCGAAATTTTCTTTTCTTTTGTTTCATTGTTGTGTTAGTCAATAATTTCAGGAAGCCAGTGAACAACCATGTCTCAAAATGTTTCCCATAAGTTTAATTCTAGGTTTGCAATCTGAAAGGAAACAAAACTTTGCACTGAACCATATTTGTTTGAATGACATAACGGCAACAGCGCCTTCGGCAATCTAGGAAAATACTGATTATTTAGAATTTTAAACAAATGCACTTTCCATTATATGTAACCTTCAAGGGATGTCGAATAATCATCACGTATTAAAAAGTGTATAAAGAAGCAATAATGTATGTTTAATGAATATTCACCGCAGCCTCCCTTTAATTCTTTTAAAATTATTGGACGCATGCCATGGAATGAACTTGAGCCGATTTTTGTCTGACTTCCGGTGCAGGTGGCCCATTATGCAAACTACAAGGAACATAAACCTCAAGTCGGTCTTGAAACTTTGTTGACATTCAACGGCTGTTATCGGCCCTTTCATTTTTCAAACTCCACTTTCACCCCAATCAACGTTGTTAATTAGCGCACGCCACTTTAATGACTTGAGCCGGACAATGAGGTTCCGGGGGTCAAGTAGTGTTTCCTGGCATGTCGTATTGCATCCATCATGATCCAACAGTGGACAGAAAAATTGCCAACGATTCGAGGATGAATGGTAAGGACTCATGCGTGACCTCGTTCGTGGAAAGAGGAGGCCGCGATCAACGGACAGAGAACGACAAATGAACGACTTCAATTATATTCAGAAACTAGATCGTGGCAACACATCGATTCTTTCCAAAAACAGAGAATCCAAATATGGAATGGAGCTGAACATGAAGATGGTCTTCGAGTTTCAAACTGCAATTATAAACAGTAATATCCTTTAAGATTCCTTTTTTAGCGAATAATTTCGAAATAAAATATTATAAAATACATTTTCTGTTGCAGAGGAAACTGAAAATATTCTTTTGGATTGGGAATGAAAAGTAAATCAATATTTAATTAAAAAAAATGATGATTCTGCTGTTGCCTTGGAAAGCGTGCCGTTTACAAAAACTCCAAACAGCAGCATCGTGATAGTCTGGCATCTTTCCTAAACACACGAGTACCTCAACATGCGCGCCGCTGGGCCATATGGTCGACTTACTATGCTTATTATAAATTCACCGCCGCGTGACCGTGCGTCCGTGTACACTCAAGACGTTGTCCGCAACGGTGACGTCATTGAGTGACGTCAACTCATGGAAAAGCCAAAAAAGCGGTTAGGCAAGATATTAACTCCGCGCAGGAAAATGGGGCATTACGTAAAACTGAGCGATTGCACCTTGACATGGTACAAAGTTGCGCATGGTGGACTGTAGGAACTGAAAAACAAGTAACATGTTTATAAAAATAATTGCAGAAGGTTTGGCGACAGCGTTTAATTGGTTTCGTGTTGTTCGATGATACTGACGGTGAAATTCAGGGACCGCAAGACAAACTGGTACAAACTATGCCACCTTTTAAAAGCAAATGATTGAACATACCTCAGGACATTAAAACCACAAACCAGCTGCGTATTTTCTGCAAGGGTAAAACAAACAAGAAGTGGTCACTACAGTAACAAACGGCTCGAACGTTTTGCACGCAGTCTAAAACGTAAGGTCTCGCTTGTATTTTGCCGATCCATATTTGATCCTAATTTTGAGTGGGTGCGAACCACCTGCCCGCGAGCAACGCAATTATTTCAAAGTAAATGAGCCCCTTCACATGTTTGGCCATATCATCTCATCCATCAAAGGCAAATCCTCCAACAAATCAAGAGCCGTAACTGTTGATGTACATGTGTTCTAAATCTGTTTAAATCTATTCATTGGAAACCATTAACCATGCAGTGATTTCGGCAATTTTTACTCCAGTTGTATAAAAATAATTTTTTTTCTCGACAACACGATTGCGTGTCAGTCAATGTCGACGTAATAAAAAACAGTTTAGTCATAATTTTAAAGCTTCCTTAAGTCATCTTTTTCCAGTGAGGCCATTTGAGCACGAACAAAAATCAATGTCACTGGACAGGCAAAAAATGGACATCCACTGACAAAGTGCCTCAGCTGACGTCATCACTTATTTTACCTTTTACATGTTACTTCAGGACGTAATTCTGACAACAAAAGGCACTCAGTAAAATGACTTTCTCCACAATAATTCTTGTGCCTTACAATGAAAGAAAGAGTCGCTTGTTGTCAAAATGTCTCAACCCATTCAATAAATTGACCCAGAGAAAAGAATCCCTCTTCAAATTTTTCAACAGCCCTAAGATTTCACGGCGCGGGTTAATGCAATTTGGTCTGAATCAGACCGATTTGACATTTACCGTACTGTTGCCATTATTACTGGATCATGGCTTATGTTTCAGACTTAAAAGACTGCTTCAGCGTTGCCATTTCTGGGTGTGGATGTACACTTTGTCCTTGAGGATTTTTTTTTGCAATCAAATCACTAACCATCTGTGATTCATTCTAATTCGTTTCGCATGGTTTCTTCTCGCGTCAAATCGGGACATTAAACAGGCCTTTTTATTTGTAAAATGACAAGATCTTTTTTCATCAGATTGACCAAACCATTTTTCGGTAAACTGTAGTACCGGTAAATTATTAAAAAGCGAATCATTATTATTTAACAGATAGTCGGTTTGAAGATTTTGCAATTCTTGGTTATTTCGGGTAAAATTTGACCAATTTTGGGTTTCCCAGCCCAATCCATTGCAACCAACCCAACCCCACCACCATCACCACCACAAGTTGACCCAACATGCTGGACATACACGATAACACTCGAATCTATAACTGATCTCAAATTCACTCAAGCCGTCCCTTTCCCCTGGGGACGGGCACTGCACAGAAGTTAAGTGGGTTAGCACCAAGACCGTGCCCGAATTTACTAGTAATTAGACCCTTACTGAGAGACCGGCAAGATTGATATTCAATTAAATTAAGAAACTTGCGAGATGCAAAACGTGTCAAACTGACAGGAAAGTCCAAGACTACAATATTTCGGTGCTTATGTTGTAAATCTTTGCGATGCTGTCGCTAACTACCTGAAATAATACTGTAAATTATACGTCTCGTTGAAAGTCATTTGCAAGACAACTGTCTGCGCGTCGTATTTGGTCGTATTGGCGTTTTGCCAATCGAAGACACATACCTGCAAAGATTAGACATTTCCACTTCTAGCAAGCGAATCCTGATAATGGGATCATCAGCCAAGCACACAAACCGTAATAAGTTGCATTGCAGAAAACCGGTAAATCACCGTGGCGTAGGAAGCGCAGTCAACAGTTACCATGGGAACAGAAGAAATATGGCTCGGTCTAATTGACACGCTGGAGCTTAGAATTATGGGTATGATCACTCGTTACTTGGAGCTCAGTTTACGACTGTGATAAGCGAGGATTGGAGGTGTATCTCCAAGTTACAACCCGCACTGATGATCCTGCCATTGCTTTTGGTGTCATTAATTAAGCAAAGGAGCTTCGAGGTAATGGCAGTAAATTTTAATCGCATTTTCTTACAAGTTTCATCAACAAAAATTACAGAGACGGTGGATAAGCACCCTTTGTGTACGACAGAGCCCGATGTCATAACATGGTCATTAAAACTCTCTGGAAATAAAATACAGCTCACTCATTTCCATCTTCGCATTAACTTGACATTTCAGTAGTACCTTTACATGAACGAATTGAATTGAACCTCGAATTGAACATGACTTCATAACCAGAAATGGAAGCAAACAGTGGCATGCAACTGCCCTTTAAAGGAACTCTTCAAACTGTTTGGCTATTACCAGTCGTGTGGCATCGCACGATTTGACATGACACATTGCGGCCGCTCTTAGGTGGGTTGCTAGCCTCTTTTCAAGGCCCTTGAACTAAGCTTATTACCTTCCTCGAAGTCTAACCCACATCTTGGACAGGTTGGATTAAAAAAAAAAGGACAGTGGTACTTAGCGACCATGTTATGTCGAAGGAGGAACATGGGCGGGCCTACTTCAAATGAGTGTTCATTTTCATGTTGTGGACGTATTGCGTTCACTATAGCAAGGACTAGAAATACGCCTTTGACAACAAATCCTAGAATCAAACTTGAATCAGTACACCTATTATATCAGTACACGCATGAACATTATAATAATTGATCCTGATTAGGATTAAGTGTTCCCAATTTAGCAGTAATTTCGTGGATTTTTCCTCGGATAATGACCATAATAGCTGTCACTCTCGGCTGACAACATGCCACTTAGCGCCTTAATGACGAGCAGCATTTGAGGTTTGGCGCAAAAAACGCCCAATGTTTCTCAGCTTTGGACTTCTTTTGGGAATATTTGTCCGAGATGCATAAATCCTTTGATATAGCAGGAGAATACGTCTAACAGTTTCGTGAAAGGCTTGCACAAGCTGCGAGTTACCGTCTGCTTTTCTTATTTCTTGACGTCAGGACATGAGAGTAATATTCCATATGTGTAGCTCTACTCATTACAAATGCCTCAGGCTCAGATATTGGACTTTTTATCTCTATAGTTCCAAAGGAATTATCCTAATCTCCGAACAGTAAGGAAAAGGCAAATGCATATTCCGGAAACAAGTCACGTTTTACATTCTGGTGTAGAGTAATGACGTGTTTGTTGTTTAATATCAGCGGTTCTTGCCGACGAGCGGAAATGCGCTAACGAAAATGTAAATAGTCCTCTCAGAGCAAAGCTAAACAAACACAGCCTTCTAAATAAAGCACTGCATTGACGTAGGCCATTTACATTAAAAGAGGTATAAATTATTGTCTTGAGTAAAAATCCACAATTTGACTTTTATTAGATCATTAACCTTAAAGTAGTGATTCCTTTGACCCTTAAACATCAGCGACGAACATGACGCATTCAGGTACATGTATATCGTAATTCGTTTGTGCTGTTGTTGGAGCAGGTGAAAAAAATCTCGATGCTCCATTAATTTGTGAACTCATTTCAGTTACTTCTGTATGAATCTCGAACGCAGAAATTCGATTTGGCTCCTTCAAGCAAACCCTTTATGGTATATCACCGGAGCACGTCCAACACAATCATAGTCTAAAATTTTTGGTTGGGTGTTGAAGGATGATACGTTTCCCGTGAGCTTTCTTTTTACACCTCCAGGTGCAGCTGCAATGTTATGTCGAAGGTGAGACACTTGATACATCTCATCAAAGGTATTTGCCAACTGTCAGGGAAGTGTCAGGACCATACTGTGTTGCCACGTTCAGGTGAGATCTCGGGAGCCCTCCCAGGGGTTAATGCGCTTCGCAGCGACCGCGACACGTTCACTGCCTTCACCGCCAAGGAGTAACGAGCGAAGTTGGAATAAGAGAAAAACAATTTGAGATATACTGCTCCCGGAGGAGCGAGCAGGGATGGACTGTTGGAAAGCTTGTTACAGATTTATGCCTCGTTATCACAGAAGCCCACGCCTTGGGTTGAGATTGTCCAGTAGATAGCAACTCCTAAGCGTCATAGTGAAATGACGGGCGCTTTTGCCACACACTTTAATCTTCTTTGATTGTTGTTAGAGGTGTGTACTTTTTCGGATGTTATTCTTAGGGATTCCTACTTTTTCTGCATTTTAAAGAGGTAATGAGTGACGTTTTACACCAGCTGAATTTTGTGCGAATATCCATACCTTTGCTTAATTATGAAATTCACTTTAAATTCTTTGAAAAATGACATTTCTCCTATTACAATGTCAGTTTAATATCACGGAGAAGCCAAAAGTGATGTCTTGTTTTGAGGAATACTAGAAACATACTTCGGTGTGGATCGGGCAAGTACAATTTTTATGTCTGTGTAGATATGGATGCAGAGCTGTCTACCACAGAGAAATATGCCGAAGCGGGACTATCTACTATGGAACGCCAGATGTTTCAAAATCCAAAGGTCATCATTGGAACACGGCTTCATGGGCTCATTCTGTTGCAAATAACACCCGCACTACTGGAGATGGGTACTGACAAGTGAAACGTTTATTAGAAAGAGCTGGGTATGTACGAAATGCACGGCGTCGGGTGACCGGGTTAGATCGATAGCGGCAAGACTCGATGCATATCCGCCGATCATTCTGAGCGCGGTGCGCCAGCATATTACCCGACATTTAAAGGCAATTTCCGTCGTTCACCGCACTCACTTCAAACTCCAAGCGTCTGGATTTCCAAGTCCGTGAACTCTACGACTGTGCTACCTCAATTTACAGCAAAGTGGGAGGTACACTGAAAGAACTTTTACGGCTTGTGTTACTGTTTTACCTTACGATGGAAAGGGGAGAATGATTTAAGTGCACCAGAGAGGAATGTTACAACAACTCCTAGGAAGAAAAGTCACTTTCTTTACCTATAAACGGTGCCGTTCTGTGCAAATCACACAGAATCTTGCTGGTTTTGCAATGCTGTGGGCCGATCAAGTGAGGAAGAAAATGAGAAAAAACACGCACACAATACAAAAGCTAACCTTTCAACTTCGATTAGCTGCATGTCCAGTTTAAAAGTGTTACTAGAGACCAACACTATTATAACTTGATATCATCAGACTGTGCAAGTTCGGCTGCGAACTATAGTTCGACCAGCTGGGGCCAATTTCATAGAACTGCTTAAGCACAAAATTTGCTTCAGCGTGAAGAAAAAAACTTGCTTCAAAAAACAGAGGTTACCAGCTCAACACTATCTGATTGTCATGCTAACCAAAAGTCAGCTAGATACGATCCCAAAACAATAATACGTCACAAGGAGGTTTGGCTGGTTACCTGATTTATCAAGCAAGGTTTTCGCGTGCGAGTTTTGGCTGGTAACCTGATTTATCAAGCAAGATTTTCTCGCGCTTCGGCAAATTTTGTCTTTTAATCAGCTCTATGAAATTGGCCCGAGCTCAGTTGTCGGATGCTTTTTAACAATGCACATGCGCAATTCAGTTTCACGCGAACGACTCTCGTTGGCCCTTTTGGAAAAACAAAATCTTATCGTTACTCACCGTTAGCTGCAATTCTTGCAGCGTACATGGTTACCGAAATCTCGTATACAGTTAGTTTGATGTGGATGGTTCCCCCCGTGATGATAAATGAAATCGGCTATTGGTAACCAGCGGTGCTACCATACCCCTGGGGCCTGGTCTTAAATGGTCGACGAAATAGTTCAAACCACCCATCACTCGGGTGACGTTAGTCTAACTATAGATAACAATAGTCGTCGCTCGAACTTGCCCTAATTTGGTTTGCAAAAACTACTCACCCAGCCAGTAAAGCCGTGCCTCCAATCTCTGACAGTAGACTGTTCCAATGGAGATGAACACCCTTCGATGCCAACTCCTCCATGCTAGGGGAGTGCTCAAACACGTAATCCATGTTGTCTTATTTAACGAGGTTGATAACCAAGTTGATAGCCCAGTTCAGGTGAAAACTATAACCACTGGCTTGCTAACTTCAGATCCAGGCTATAGGTGGGATTTGGTTGCGACTGAGAGTTGAGGCAACGACCCTTTTCTTTAATGAATTAACTGTCAGTTCTCAACACTGTACACAGAGGTTGACGTCTATCATTGACTCAGAAACGGCTTCCCAAAGTGAACGGTTTACATCTTCTTTGAGTCTGAGAGAACACTTTATCGAAGCACAAAGTTCGTACGGTGGGTACGAGGAAACGATCGATGCGCCGTCTGTTCAGTTTCCAACAAGCAGGTTGTATTTTGTAATTTCCTCCTGGGACGTGCAGCGACGAAAGAGACAGCTCGGATCAGATTTCACTCGAGTGTGTTCAGTTAATTGGGATGTCAAGCCGCCCTGCCAATGGAAACAAAATAGAGCTCAGTGTTAACAAAAGCAATATAGGGAGGGCATTTCTGGGGTGCACTTTTAAACAAGCCTCTTAACTCCATCGGCGCACTGTGCCTTTGAGAAGGCGTAACCTTATCCTCCATCGAAAACGGGCAAAGAAAAGCCGGTGCAAGTAAAATGAAGCAGACCTTAAATGAAACATGACATAACCCTCGCAGTCTTTAATCCAGGCGTCTGAGAACACACAGAGTGGCAAAAGTCTGCGCGGTATACATCCTTCTTTCAGTGAGGCACCTTTACCCAAAGTGATTGAGGCAGCGCAGATTGGTGCCTTTAAGTTCAAACAGTTCTTTATTCAGCATTTGTTTTACCTGAACATCGTTGACCTGTTTTTTGTTTATTTTACGAAATGCGGGTGAGAATTTCCTATACGAAGACAAATGCTACGTGTGCTTGAACTTGAGTCAAGAACGGAAATTTATGGAGCGAGCTCAAAGAGAAACAGGCAAGGTGAGTCTCTGGCAAAGCCACAAAGCACAGATTTGACCTCAGCCTTCAGCTTACTGTGCCTAAAGCCATGCGCTGTAAATCAGGGAGTTTGGCGGCCAATTTCGACGGGTTCGATCGGTGAGAACCGATCACGTTACACCGAGTCTTCTAACGTGGGGGCGTACACACTAAATCTATTAATTCTTACCACATCTTTCGGCCCTCACGCCAGCTGCTTGGATATCCCAGCTTGGTTGTTGATGGTGTAAATAAGAAATGCCGTGTTTTGAATTATTTTCGAATGGGGATTCATTTCAATGCTTGTGTCTACCTGTGAAAGTCACATCTAAAACCTTGGCCAAGACCGAAAATAAAGGTCAAGTGAGTAAATTTCACGGTCCTATCTTTCTCGAATTGTGAATTCGCTAAAGTAAAGTGCAATGGTAGACACATTAAATGTCCAATTTTGTTAAATATCATCTTAAGAAATCACTTGTACGGTTTCAAGTAATAGTGTGAAGGGCCGTTTTGTTTATACTGGAACGTCCCCGCAATTTAAAGTTCGGGCACATGCTCATTGAAGAGCTACCCTGTGAGCCCTGAGATGGACCAAGAGAGGGCGCAATTTTCCTAGCAACGGAGGCTCCTTTGGTTGGAACTGCATTTCGCTGGCTCACCAACGACTATGAAATGCGCGTGTTACGCTCGAGTCACTACCAACAAAATGGGCACTCCCGACCAGCATGGCTCTTTGCTACGGATGAAGTGGTGCTTTTTAGAAGCTCAAGGCGGATCCTGGAGAAAAGAGTATTTCAGCGAGCCATTACTAACTGTGGCACCACGCTTGTGGACAGGTGGTACGCGCGCGTCACGTCTCTTCGACCAATACGGTTCTCTGACTTAGCTAAACGAACAAGCGCGTCTAATGTAAGCGCGCGCCATAGAGTAAAAAAACTAGAGCATTTCAAATTATATTCGAAGCAATGAAGCTAGGCCATCGAAATATTCTAGTCAAATTAGACCTCAGTTTCTAATCGGTATTGCCAATTATAATTGGGTATGGATGAAAGAAAAAAATCATCAGTTCGACAGGTCAGTGTTTTGCAAGATTGAAAAACGCGAACCTACCCAGACATGGACAGTAACTCGGGGAAAAATGTATTCGTACTGCCGATATGAAAATTGGGTTGGAGTTGATCAGCTAGAGGAGGTAAGCCGTGAATAACATAACGCCCACGACACACGGATACTGCTTCCATTGAGTTCGGCTGAATAGGCGCTGGGTATCGAATTTTGAAGCCGTTGGAAATTCATGACAAAGCACTTTAGGAATTAAACAAACGGCGCCAAGAATCCCACAGCCAAATGGGAAACTGAAGCCGTCCAGAACACCTTGTCAAAGGGGTTGACATTTTGAAACATATTTCTCAGAAGATGAAACAGCACCATTAACTTTAATAACAAAAATCAATGAGTATTTTGAATCATCGAGCCTAATTTAAATCGATTTTAATTCGCTCCATCAAAAATTTAACAAACAGTTAGGCAATTCATATGACCTCAATTGATACACTATAGTTCCGATTCAACACTCTTCACTTTACTTCTTGATTTGATCCGCGGAACGATGGCTTTAAGTCTATTTTAAATAGAAGGGGCTTCTTTCTAAGCATTACTTCTCTATGGCTAAACTGAATAAGCTAGTGGTATATCAAATTCCTCGGGTTATTTGAGGAGAGTCTCTGCTATAACATTTCCTATCTTTTCACATCAGGGAACCGTTTCGGATTTCTAGACAGCAAACATTGTCCCGATGGCTCTGTTGAATGTACAGGGTATCATATCATTCGTGTTGCAAACACAACCGGTCTTGTCAGTCCTCTCCTTGAGTGTTGAATCATTGATTTTCAGATAAAGAATACTCAAATGACCGGCCTTGCCAAGCCATGAAAAATCCATATGGCTGCTCTTTATTACGAAAATAAAAGAGAAAAAAGATGGGGAATGAAAGCATTTCGGCACGTTATATTTTTTCATAGATCGCACTAGAGAAAATCAAGCAAGATTAAAAACAGTAAAAATAAAAGCTAACGTTAACCAAAATGGGTCGCAGTTTTCCCAGAGGGGTAGGCTTCCAACAGTTTCCATGCTGCAGAGTGAAAATAATAAACTTTCTTTTTTTAACGTCTTTTCAAGGATATCGTATTTCTCCTTTCGATTCGAAACTTTGATTACTGTCACAGAGAAACTAAATCAAGTAACAGAAAATTGGTCGAAGAGCGAGAGATATTTTGTTTCTTGGGGGTAACCAACAATTTGGAAATTTTCTTACGTTACCTGGTCTTTGTGAGGGGTGGAGCTATTTTGGGGGAGCTCATTACACTGTTTTAGGGGGATGGGAAGGGCAGTTGTCTCGTAAGTCGCCCCCTTCCTCAATCTTCAATAAAAACGGGAAGGGAGGCAATTTTCTTCCCTCTTCGGCTCATCCGGCAACAGATAGGCCGAGCTTGGTGATCATGTAGCACTGATCATGCGCAAGACATATTGTACGTTGTACCCGATAAAGGAGGAATTACATTAGGATGACAGAGTTGCTGCTGCTCAACACATGTCGCTATATGCACGAGTGATTTGTGTCCATATTTGGGCAGTAGAATTTATGCATAATGACAAGCGCGCATGGGTGGGCCGTAAAAACTGGGCAAAGTATAAAATGGCGGGTTAATAAATAACCATCTTTGACGTAGAATAGGGGGGGGGGCGTATCCATTGGTAAAAGACAATCAAATTACCTTGCTTGTAATTGTCGTTTGTCCTGATGAGTTGAACTGTCTTCAAGGTTCTATACATTATATAAGTGATAGGCCTATAGGTTTTCGTCAGGATATTTGGAACCAGCCTATTTGGTCTTTGCCTCATCTGTTAGAGGAAAGCAACAGAATGGGCAGTGCTATTGGCAACGATGGAAAATGGACGCCATGGTATTCGACCACAAGTTTTTTTTAACAAGCGCACAGTCTTGAATACTATGCTGATCTGTCTCAGTGATACTAATTACTGTGGTGTGATCCTCCTTAGCGCCCCAACAGCCTGTAACCGGTGAACATGAATTCTGAATGTAATTCATAATGACCTTAAAGATGCGGCGTTTTCTTCTTTTTTTCAAAATGACGGTTCGTGACGTGAACCCTTTGCATACCAGGTGGCACTTTAGATGTCACAGTGACGGCTTGTAAATAGTATATCAGAGAGATATCTCGGTGATGATCTTAGAGCAACGTATGAACGACAAATATGAAATATTTGCCCTTCACTGCACGATCATGACATCGCTTGGCTAATCATCTCCAACGTACGGAGTCTTTATTGATGAGACGCTACCCCTTCTGCGCCGAATAAAGGTCCAAGGCTTCTTTACTCGAAATATAAGCTTTATTATGCGTACGATAATTGCTCTTCAAGCTATTCCTTCGGGCTAATAATTTCTGAATGAGCAATTGAAGATGGCTTGCTGGAATCACGTACGAACATAGGTTTACAATTGCCACAAGGGAGGGCACTGGCATTCTCGTTTAATATCTCTCTTCATCGTATAGGGAGTGCTTTATTTCATTGTAATTTTCAGTTGTGTAAATTTCAAACAGATGATTGTCGGGAAGAGAAGACACCGTCTTTTTAAAAGCTTGACTGAATGAATTTTGGCGGAAGATAAGGAAGGTATTATCTTTAAAAGCAAGTTTTCCAGCCTTTATAAATCTGCAGAGATTCAGCGTGTCGAAACAGTAGATGAATGCAGCAACGCGTGTAACCTTAAAATGTGCTTTTAAAGTTTACACTACTATCTATGTCGAGTGCATTTAAATTCAGTTTTATCCTACGGTTAACGACAGTTTATTGGTCTAATTTGTTCAAATGTCAACAGCCGGCACAACTATATTCACATGGACCTTCATTAATTTTTCATTGAAATTGAATCCATAAAGTGCTAAGTCAATAATATAAATAGCCACTGGGTCACTTTAATCAATGGGCCTGACGATTATCCGTTATTTCTGAGGACGTCGAAGGAGCGTTCAACCATTATTCTCTGGCGATATTAAAGTATGCTAATGTGCAGTCAACTAGATACAATATTCTGAACCCATTTCCAGCTTACCGTGTGACAGATTGATGGTGTTGAGCCATGTACATTATTATCGGGTAGATACAAAACACGAAAAATGCAGGTGGAAGGAGCAATGATCACTCCTATTGGCGTTTTGTTGTTGAGTCTTCAAAATTTGAGTTTTTTCCGTACTTCAAAAAATTGTTCCAAAACATCAGTTTTGGCCAAGTTTCAGTCGATGTCCAAAAGGTATTGAAAAAAAGAAAAAAAATTACTTGGCAAAATTAACATACTGCCTTTTCTTCTGATGTTATTGTATTTATAGATCAGCGTATAATAAAATCAAATTATGCAGACTTGCGTGTTAGCAGCGGCAATATTCAATTAAGATTTATTTTGAAATGAAAAGGCTGTCTTTCCGTCAACGACTGCCGGGTTCAGAGTTAGCACCATGTACATTAATACGCACAAAATATAAAATGCTAACAGCGGTTTTACAACACGGGGGATTAGAAAACATACGTCACACATCGAAGGCCCGCACGTGCTCCGACGCCGTCGCAACGGTAACAATATGTTAGCCTAAATGCAAACAAACCTAAGTGAAAATGTCAACACAATTTAACAATATGTGCTACAAAATCGGACGTTTTACAGCACAAATATGACCTACCTGGTGCTATGAGACTCAGGAATAAATCTTTAATGGCCGCTGATGATGAGGAGAGATTATGTTGAGTAGTTTGTACTCTGAAGTTCCCCTTAGTTTGCAGCGTGTTTATGCCCCGGCTGTCAGCGATAGATCCGGCTCCACTCTTGCCCGTCTAATGAAGACTGCTCAATCGTAGGGCTGTGCTATCACCCCGGCGTTGACTGACTGCTGCTTGTGTGTCCGTGCTGTCCCTGCTTCGAATGTACATCTGCTCATTCAGAATTCGTGGCCGATCGGCGAGCGCTGCGCCGATATGCAGAGGCGGGAAATTAGCTCGAGGAGCCGTGAAGAGGAGCAGCCGACGGCTGATTCATGGCTGGGAAGACATCGTTTCTAGAATAAGCAGCCGCAGAAGCCGTTAGCAATTAGAATAAAATAGGTTAGGATCAAACCGTGCATGAAACACAAGCTCCGCTGTATACAAAATTGTAATCAGTTTCAACAAATTCCGCATTATAATTACCAGGCACTCCCTGACTTGGTGGAGACAAAGTGATCCAAAACAATTAGTATAATGCCCTGCATTTCTAGTTGGGCATCCATCCTCCATTGCAAGTATTTGCAGATGAATGAAACCAACTCACAATTCCGACGACTAAAATTTATAATTTATCGCTCCACAGTAAAGAGCTACTGTTTTCATGTCTATATATAGCGAACTCCAGACTCGTTAATCCGCGTGTCTGGAGTTGGGGGCAATGTCTCCCGTGATTGCAATACAAGCCAAGTTTATGGAGTCACCGGCAACGCCTAAACAACAACATCCCAAAGCTAGCTCGAACAAACTGGAAAATGACATGGTGCAGGGCCTATTGTGTGTTTTTATTCCTCCAAGTTGTAACAGAAGAAATAACGTGTATTTTTCACAAGCAGCCACCCCTTCAGCCTCACGCACTACGGGTCGTCGCGCTCGGCCCGGCAACTCGCATATCCCTTATAAGGCGCCCTCATTTGATAGCCTTTATTGTACAATGTATGTCATACGTCACCAATCAGTAAGTCCGACTTCACGGATAAGGCAATTCGGACCCCCCATCAGTGCTTATTATGTAGTTGTTCATAATTGCATACAAACGAAATGTTCTTGCATGTAATGTATACGGAATTCTCACCAATCGAAGTAGTTGGACTTGTAGACTCGTTCATTGTAATACAGATATGAACGACGTAACTTTCCGGCAATGTGATTGGCTGCATGCTACCAGATCGGTTGATAACTGAGCCCAGTCTGCTCACTGGCTAAAACTCACGGTTGACTGCTCTAGTTACAATTTTAAGAATGTGCTGTATTGTACCGAGTAATAAGCATGCCTTCAATGTTGCCAGGTATATTTTCAGTAGTACAATATACATGAACCTTTTGAAAACGTAGGCCTATGTCGGTATTGTTACACCCTGTATAAATCTAAAGTTGGTGGTATGCAGTGCGTAATAACAAATCACAATAGGCCAATAACTTCAGTTAGAACAGTTCTGTATCGAATAGTAGAGTATCAAATTGATAAAGACTGCATCGAGAAAAGTTGTTGACCAGAAACCTGCGGCACAGTACTTTCTGTTCATATGCATTATGCATACGAATACAAACATATTTGAAGCTCAGCCGTTCTTTTTTTTTTTTGTAATGGCGGAATGATTGAGCTAATATGAGAAATCAGGAAGTGATAAATATCGATTTTGCCAGATCCTTCGATGAGAAATTTAGAGTGACATGATATGATCGATCCCGCCAGACCTCTCCAGTGTCCGGTATTCGTGGAATTTTATTAATATCCCCTTTCCGTTTTGATCCAAGTATGTCGAAATTTCTAGATGTCGTGAAATCTATTGGCTGGAAAAGGTTTTGGAGACAGTGGATGGGCCTTGATACAGAAGTAGGGAAATGTATTGTACCCTTCAGACATATCATTTTTCTAGACGAGAATCCTGATTTCTAGGAAACGAGCTTTTGTTTGCTTGAGGAGAGCGACAGTGACGAACATGCATTACGCAACCTCGCTTGCCACTGCGTTGGCGCAATTACCAACAAATTTGGGCGGGACGAGAAACACCGCCAGGAAATGATAGTTGATGAGCACTCAGACGACTGTTTAATGTACAGTTTCACACGAAGAGTTCTCACGTGGGCGCCCAATCCGTACCGATATCACATTCTGCGTACACCTTTATTTGAGAATAGATGAAATCACAAAACAACATTTTATTTTACTTCAAATAATACTTCATATTCCTTTTTTAAAAGGGTATTGCCACAACATACATGCACGACCGTGGAATCTGTACATCTTGTATAAAATTTGTTCCAAATTCTGCAATTTCAACTAAATCGCACGAAATCCTTTTTGCAAAAAATACGTCACTTTCAATATAGTCCAAATCTAAAACTTGTGCCAAGTAACTTGTTGTTTACTGGCTAAGTTTTCGAAATCTATTCTTGAAGAAGCTAACTGAGCCTACGTTTTCTAAAAGAGAGAGATTCGGAAGCTTAACCTTCCAGGTTCAAAAACAGGGAAGTTTCAGCTTAACAACAAAACAAGATGAAGACCAGAAGAAATTAATTGTTGGCTAAGCTAGTCGGTTTCAAAGGTCAAGAAATAAAACGTATGTACGTCTACAATCTCAATCTTCCGAAACCATGTTATAGGCGTTTCATGGACTGTATCATAACCCACCAACAAGTTTAATGAACAAACAGCAACATGTTACAAAGCAAAGCAATGAACAACTTCGTCAGCCAAAAGCAGCACCCAGAAATGAAGGAAGGCAAAAGATACGCAAGTTTCCATCAATAACTAGTCTTTTTGTGCATAATTCTCTGTCAAAGGACAGTGAATTTTAGTACCTTTGCTTTGATTTGAAAAGGAAATTATTATATTTCTATAATCAAGGTATAGATGGCAAGGACACGCTTTAGAAACAAGGGCAGATCTAAAGAATTTTAGAGGATCCTACAAGTTCTTTTGGGGAGGGGCTAAAAAATTCAAGCGAAAAGTTTTCATGTAATCTTTTATAGACTTTCTGGGAAGTAGTCTACATTTGAGGCATTTTACACACTTTTTGAAGGAAACTGAAATAAACCACAAAGTTATTTTTCCTCCCTCCTCCCAAGACAAAATGGTTGGGGGAGGGGCATGGCCCACGTTGGTCCCAAAGATCTGCCCTTGGCTAGAAATAAGAAAAAGGCAGACAACATGTGCAAACAAGTAGACTACTGTGATGAAAGGGTCAAGACCAAACAATATTTCGTGCTTATGTAATACTCATTTCTTTCGAGAAACGTCTGGAGAAATTGTTTAAGATGGAAAGAAGCTCATTTTTTGACTCAAAGATGAAATGATAAAAAGAAGAGTTTTGTGGTTAGTTACAGACTCTGATGACATGTGAGAGAAATACCCAAATGGAAGAAACTAAAATTAAAAATACTAATTTCTGAATATTCGTTTTGGTTGAATTTTCATCCTAGAATGTAGAAATTATACTCTATTGTCAAATGCTATGTCAAGTAGAAATCATATCTTATTGTCTCCTCAATTTTTCTTCGATTTGACTCCAATGTACCATCCTTAGGGCAAAAAGAACTTTCCAATGGCATCCCACATTTCTTTGGTCAATTTTTTGGATGTTGGGTTATCTCTGTAGTCCAGAGTGTCTGCGTTCCACATGCCTACGCCTCGTAACTTCATCTTCTGAGCATACTTGTAGCGTGTAGTCAGACTCTGTGGATTGTCATACCAGACTTGATGATGGTCTCCCGTTGTTGCATCCTGCATTTACAGAAAGAGCATGACACCTAAATTGCAACACTGTAAACCTAAAAGGGCAGGATGCAGTAGACAACCACTGAGATTGTAAGAAGACCCAACAAGACGATCAAAAGACCAACACTACTCCTCCATTTTGAAGTCAAGTCACAGACTATTCAAATGAACAGCATTGAAAGCACTCCTATGTAATGGTGGGTCTTGTGACTGGTCTTGTGTCTGATCTCAAGTCTAGTCTTACGTCTGGCCTTGTGGCAGGTCTTGTGATGTGGCACTGGCTATGAGAAAAAATACATTGCAACTTGCAGAGGTCTTGCAAGTTCAGCCTCAGTTTGATTCTGGGCCTTGCATAAATGAAGTCACAGTACTGGGATTGCCTGCGGTATAAATTATCTTTTTAATAGATAAATCCCAACAGAACCAGGTTATTTAAGAATTTCAGCAATGTAATGCTTCAGGGGCATCATTTTTGTGCAGGACAGGACAGATAACCACGCTGTTAATAATGAAAAATCTATCTGTGATGAAGCACTAAACTAGTTGCTACAGACGTCACGCGTCTTACATGCACATGGAAGAGTCTCAAAAATTCTTACCACGTAGTTGAAGTAAGGGGCCTGGTAGGTTGTGTTGTAGAGGCGTCCACTTGTGGAGTTTTGCATCAGCAACTGTATGATTCCTTGGTAACTAACCTGCTTGCCTGCAGCATCACTGCAATTCACACCACGGAATGGTACATGAGGAATGTGGCATACATTGGTCTGGAGGTAACAAGATGAAAATGAGGCTGAATTAGTTAAGCAGCACATGTCCTCTATACAGTCCATTGCATGTCCTCTTTATATTACATCAAATGTTCTCTACATAGTCCATCACGTCCTCTCTACAGTCCGTCACATCTTTTTTACATTCCATCAAATGTCCTCTATACAGTCTGTTACATGTCCTCTATACAGTCCATGACGTGTCCTCTTTACTTTCCATCAAATGTCCTCTATTCAGTCCATCACCTGTCATCTTTTGGTCACATGTGCTATATATATTCCGTCACATGTCCTCTACAAACATGTATATAGGTTCGCTTTTGGTAATCCTTCGGGGAAGGTCCTGTATTTGTAAACTGTCTTTGTATTTTCTGTTAGTCCACGATGCTTTGATTGTCCTGTGAAATAATAAATTAAATGGACTGGACTCAGCTACACCCCCCTGAAAAATTAAAGATACATATGTAAATTGGAAAAGGCTCTAAATGTACAATTTATATTACCCCTGTTCATCTGGCAATGAAATCAATTTTCAAAGCCAGTATCTGATCTTTACTTTCTCAGGTATTCCTTTCTACTGCTAGGTGGAGGGAGACAATAGGGAGGAAAGGAAAGGAAAATAACACGTAACCACCTGCTGGATTCGAACCTCGGACCCTATAACTGGGAACCTCAAACTGTCACCACTACACCACACATCCCGAGTGTTAAAAAAACTGGAACACTTGGACAATTTACTAAACTGGTTACTGAGGCAATCAATGATTTACCTTGGTACTCAGGCTGGTACAGTTGTAGTTATACCCATACCAAGGCACGCCCAGCACAAGTTGATCAGCAGGTATGCCCAGCTTAAGGTAACTCTCTACACCTGTTAGAGCAGTTTGGAAGAAATAACATGTCAAATGACAAGTTGATCAGCAGGTATGCCGAGGTTAAGGTACATGTAACTCTCTACACCTGTCGGAGCAGTTTGGATGAAATAACATGTCAAATGACAAGTTGATCATGCCAAGCTTAAGGTAACTCTCTACACCTGTCAGAGCCGTTTGGATGAAATAACATGTCAAATGACAAGTTGATCAGCAGGTATGCCCAGCTTAAGGTAACTCTCTACACCTGACTGTCATGCCCATAATAAATTTCACAGAAAATAAACTAACCCCCGGCTGTTTTGTTGTAGGGTGAGTTGGCCATGGCAATGCACGGTCCAAATATCTGGCTCTGTTCATCATATGACATCACAAAGAGAAAGTCGCACGAATCGGCGATGCCTTTGTAGTCATAGCAACGGCCATCAATGCAGTTAGGTGACCAGGCAACGTCAAATGTGACCTACATGTACATGTAGAAGAAATTTGTGAGTGAACTCGTGAAAGGATTTGTCATGAACTCAATAAAAACACATATGTGTAGCGGACATGTTTGTCCTTGTTTTCTGAACTTTAAAAAATCTTTAATGTACAGTGAATTGGCGATAAAGACAATTTACTTAAAAACAAAAAAATAAAAGAGAAAATGAATAATTAGGCTTACCTGAGAGCCAGGAATTGAAAGATGGAAAGCTTTAGTTGTTTCATCGACAAGTGCAGTCAAGTATTTAGCTTTACTGGCATCCAGTGGGTACTCAATGTCAAAATTAATGCCGTCCATGTGACCTTGGATGGCCCGGTCCACCTGCTGCATGACCCATGCACTGCGGTCAGCCACACTGGTCAGATTGGCAGCGGGAAACTCACCTGCCCAAACCAAATGGAATGCATGCATCATGTATTCAGTCATCTGAGTCTGGTTTTGACCAAAATATATATTTTGTTTTAAAGTTAAAATTTATTTGATCATCATTGAGTAAAAATGTTCAATTGAAGCAATTCATAATGTACAAAGAATCATTTATTAACCTTGTCAAGGGACCCAATCTAATGAAAAACTGAAAAAAAAAGCCTAATGGAGGGACTGACATTTCGATCCCGGCAGAATCTTTCTCAAAGGCGAAAATCTTGAGAAAGATTCTTCTCAGATCAAAATGCCACATCCTCCATACTTTGTGATTTGTATATTAGGTCACTGTAGTCAGCAAGAAATTTGTAGCAGTTTTGTATTAAACATGATCTGGAAAAATCTTCAGTTACAGATGGAACAAATTTTACTTAAACTTCTCCCCTGGATCCAATCCCTCCCTTTAAAGGACAATCCCATGGAATCCCAATCCCTTAAAATTGAACGACCAGCAAACAACAAAGGACGCACGTGTAATGAAGGTTGAAAAGAACTCAACCTACCAAGCAAAGTGACTCTGACGCCCTTTGAGTGTGCATAACACATCAGGTCGGCCTCATAATGACTTCCAAACATCACAACTGTCGTCAGCTTTGACCAATCATACTCTTTCCAGTGAGTTCCGCCCACCCAGAATGCAAACAACTATGTTTAAAAAACAGATTCAACTGATAAAACACCCAAAAGTTCTCCCTAACATCGAAAATCAGACGGACCAACGTTAACATTCGGTAAAGCTTTGCTGGTTACGACAATGACAAAAGAAGTAAAATCTGCAACAATTACCAACATTTGAACAATTTTGCAGTAAACCGTCACACGTGCAAACTAACGTCAGGAGCACTAGGCATGCACTGGCATGCTTAGGCCTAGTAGCCCACCTCTTTTCGCGGCGGCGTTTTAATCACATTACAAAGCGCCGGATCCTCACACGGACAGTCTCCATTTGACCTACTGAAGACATCCAAACACCATCCTTGGCAAACGACAGCAAAGACAAGAACCACTCGAAAAGAAGTCGCCATTTTCCTGATGGCACAATTTGATTATCGTTTTTACCACAGAACTTCCTTGTTTATGTTTGCAGCATCAGCGACGCGGAAAACGGCAACAGCGTAACACCCCTCTCTTCGCGTCACGTGCTTGTGTCAGGTGCTCTACTGGGATATTTAACATATAGTACATGTTCATAGACAACTTGCAGGCTGGAAGGTAATCTGTGTTGTCACCATCTATACGTTGGTGCCCAACATATAGTCAGGTCTTCTCAGTTATTTTACTACTACGATTCCTATTGGTTGAAGTCAGGTCACCAGTCGCCGGCTTCAGCTGGCAAACTTACTGCTTGGTAATAAAAATACAAGCACATCAGTCAGCAGAGAAGCTCAGAATGGCTAATCTTTCTCGTGTCTTCTGTGTCTCTTTGTTGTGCCTGGTGGTGTTGTGGGAAGGTGGAAGTTTGGGAACACACAGCTCCACCGACAATGGCGGTTGTCCTTGCCCAGACCCCGATCACTGCAAAGTCATTTCATCACCTCCTCGAAAAGAAGTAGGTTTCCAAATTCTTGTTTGGCCTAATGACACTTTTATCTTGTGTGTGTGGAAAAGAAACATATTTTAGGCCTAAGGCCGTGAAAGCGAAAGTAAGTACGGGAAAGTGCATTGCCACAATATTTGGTGTGCACAAAATGATTGCTTCTTTTCGGTTCTCGTTAAAAAAAAAAATAAAAAAAAATCAATAACGGTGCAGCCTTGTAATCATTATCTAATAACTCTAGTCGAAGGTCACATGTATGAGTGATTACTTTTTGTTCTACAGAATTGTGTAAAAATATTTATTACAGGTTATGTATGACCCCAAAACTATCCTTGTTGCTTAACAATCTTCATAACTTCATACAAGATGTACTTTGCGTTGGAGAGATGTAAATTTGTATCACAGGTTTTGCCCTTAAATGTTGGGTAAAAAAAAAACATTACGGTACTGATGTTGGTTTTGTGTTTACAATTACACTCTTGATGATAACAGAAAATTTGAAATTCCTACCATTTTTTGTCAGCTGTGTATTCTTAAAACTTATATTGGGAAATGTACTAGGTGTTTCAAAATAAACGATTGCCCTTGGACTGTAAAATTCACAAGTGGAAGTTATGTAAGGAAGTATCCATAGACTACCCCAGTACTGTGGGGTCTGACGTCCGCGCCGCTTCCCGTTGGCAGGAGCAGGGTAGACGTTGGACTCCACAGTTCTGGGGGTATCCAGAGACCATTAATTGGTGCTGATTTATAAACTTTTGCTTTCTGAGCAGACACGATGAATGATGTTTTGATGGAATATGACATTTGAAGCAATAAATGGATTTTTGTAATAATTGCGACTTTTGGGGTAAGACGCAAAATAGGATTTGGGATGGTGGATTGGAATTCTGGGCCCAGGTGCTGGGAATTACAGGCTCTAACCATGAATTGTATATAACTTGTGACCCGCTTTGCAAAAAAGGGTATGAAGGGACACTGCTATTTCACATTAAGGGCTTTTTAGGTGGACAGGGGGATTTTTACTTCTTGGTTTATTGGCTTCTATTATATCAGCTTATTCATACAAGAAAGCTAACTGTTGTCATGGGCATCTTGGCTGATTTCTTTTTCCACTTCCTGTGTTTAAAGGGTTTTATCTCTGACAGCACTTCTGTAAATGTGTATGATATGATTATGCAAATATGTCTCCAGATTGCAAAGTCCCTCAGAGTTCAAACCTACACCAAGTTAAAGCTTATACTGTTAATGTAACCAAATCAAATGTGTATGTAACTCTTTCTTGAAAACTAAAACGTCCCATAATACCCATTTTTGTGGAGCCGGTCACATCTTATAATTCGTGTTTAGGCCTACTTTATCTAAATGTATGTACATGTATGTACATGTAGCCATTGCTTCAACTCTGGTGGTATTTTACAATGTGATTCTACATCATGGCAAAATTTATACTGTGCTACAAATAAAGCCAATATCAGTCCTTGTTGAAGTGATATGAAGAGTTATTGCGTGCAGTCAAATACAGATCATTATTTTGATTGGTCGCAGGTTTTTGGCTTTTGGGTTGGCTCAACTGTATGGAAACATTTTGATTGGACGCGGATCACCACCATTGTCATGTTCCATCGACATGATTCACAGCTGATGTGCTATGCCCACGCGAGAGGCGTTCGAGTCGTAAGCATGGGTTAGTCAAGTGTATCTCAAATGAAAACTAAATCTTCATGTCCTTGGTCTATGTCAGTAGTGAAGAATTTATTGTAATGACTTGCTGAAAAAAATAAAATAATCTCTGGTTTTCTTGGTAATTTCACTGAAACTGAAAGGGAGTGCAGCATACATGTGCTTTCATCTGTGTGTGAAGAGTTTGGTCTTTGCTAATTAACCTGTGCAAGTATTAGACAAACAAACCTGCAAATTTATAGTCCAGAGACTCGTCAAATTTTAAAAGGGAACCGTAGAAAAAACAAGAAAGTGTCAGTGTTTTGGTTTTGTTTTTGTTCATTTCTTTTTTGTGTGCCAGGGGTTGGTTCGTTTGTGCAGGGTTGCATGCAATAATTAGCTTTTGGAGATCATATTTCAGTTATATTTGGTCTTTTCTGAAAGAGAAATTTTCCAATCACTGGACAGTTACCAGTAGTAGTAGGAAAACAGTCGAACCTCGTTCATAAGAAGTCCCCTCGGACTTGGCAAATTATCAGGAATGAAAACAATGAATAAACAAAGGATTTGGACCTAAACATTTTCTTATGGAGAATCGTGTGTTAACAATGAGGTTCATCTGTATATGTTTGGGTTTAATTGCATTTGGGACACCCCTCCATTCCATCGGCTGTAAATGCTACCCCCAGTTTCTGGTAATGCGGATCTTGCCGACAGTCCTAGTTGTACGTGTACAAACTTGACATTCTAGCATCAGTTGATTACAGCTTCAATGTAAGAGATCATTCTTCAAATCCATTAAGAAAAATATTTGTATGTCTCATTGCAGGTGTGTTTCCGGCTGGGAGTCTTTCCAACGTGACCGCTCGTAGTGCTTGGATAATGGCCAGAGTGAACGAGACAATGGAAGAACATCTGGATGGTATTAATATAGATATTGAGTACCCGCTGAATAAATCCGAAGCACATTTGCTGACTGATCTCGTCGCAGAAACTACCAAAGCTTTCCACACTGCAATTCCAAACTCTCAGGTGAGAAGAAACCAAACGTACTCTCATCCCGTGTTTCATCCGGCCCATTTTCCACCTATCATGAGGACGGGCAGGTTTTTTAATCGATCAAAAGTTACAAGCCATCAATTGTTTGCATAAATCGTCAACACTGATCATGACTGATGAAACTTTTTCCACCAAAACTCTGGGTGCTGTGCAAATGTAGATGTCAGTTTGGAACCTTCTTGGCAGAGGACAAGGAGTTTATAATCTTAGCTTGGAAGCTTTGAAGGGATGGTAGATGAAACCTGCTCTGTGATCCCAAACAGACTACAGCTGAACATTTGTTCAGTGTTATCTATACGCAGACCTGCCAACCTAGCTGTCGGTTGTCCAGCTGTGCTGAATATTCGAAAATATCGATATTTAATCACGATTGGAATGGTTGGGAAAGATAAGACGAGTGATCATGAAATCCACAGTTGTTAAATTTAAGCAAGAAGACATGATTTTTGTTTTGTCAGGTGACATTTGACGTTGCTTGGTCACCTGACTGCATTGATGAGCGTTGCTATGACTACAAAGGCATCGCTGAAGCAAGTGACTTTGTCTTCATCATGGCGTATTCGGAGCAAAGTCAGATATATGGTCCCTGTATTGCCATGGCCAATGCACCGTATAACAAGACAGTAAAAGGTAAGAATGCAATTTCAGTTGCTTTTATAACAACAGCTTGACAAAACTTGAACAAAAATTGAAGCCTATTTACATGTATAGTAACAGGTAGATCATTTTGCCTGATTACAACTTCATGTTTCAAGTTCTTCAGAATACATGTAGTTTTGTGTGCAGTATCATTTCTTTTATCTAACATTTCCCTGTTTTATAAAAATAGCAGAAATCTCAAATTTTTCAATATTCGAGTAAACAAATTGCTGGATAAATCCGAGTGACAGTGCCTCCTATCATCAGAAAAACCATATGTTTTAATTGCAGGAATTCAAGGATATTTGGCATTGGGTATTCCTTCTGACAAGCTGGTCTTGGGAGTGGCTTGGGACGGTGTGGACTATGTTTGCCTGAACATCTCCAAGGTGGGATTTTAAGCAGACACTCAGACGTGTCAAGAAACAGTCTTTGCAAGGTTCATCATTCAGTTTAGTTTGTCTTGGAAAATAATTACAGGGAAGTAAGAAATGACCTTTTGGAAGGTATTGCCTTTGGGATGCATGTACTGAACTTCATCTTTGCTCACTGTAGAATTACTGTCCTTACCTGCGGACACAAAATAAGATTTTCTCGTGAATAAATTACATGCAGCTCAAAGGAGAATACCAACAATTGGCCAAGAAGAAAATGTAGAGCAAAATGTTCTTTGCTTGAGCATATTTCGTGGAATGTTGGTGTATTGTTACTTGTCTTTGACGTCTGTGATCCAGGTTCAAATCCAACCAAAATCAGCAGTTGATTGCTTTGTCTAGTCCCTACCTTATTGTGTGGATTTCCATGGAATGTATTAAATCGTGGGTTTCCCCACCTTAAAAATTGAACATCACCCCACAGACAGTTTGTAACATGTAAGCACATGGGTCATTCTATAAATTCGGGGTCCAAAAATGTGACATATTTGTGTCCCCTGTCGTACACCTGAACTGTGTAATTTGACATGGACATATCAGTATAATTGATTTCAAACAAATAGGTAAAAAGGTACATGTAATTAGCATCAATTCATCACTCCTGAAAATCAGAGAATTTGTTTTGAACTTACGAATCACATGTCAGATGTGACAGGAACACGAAAAAATTGAACCCCTAATTTATAGAATTACCCAAATGTAAGTTTTAATGAGTTTGCCTTAACCTCTTGATTTTTTATAATCTTAGGTTGTGACTTACACCGCATCCTATTTCCATCTTTCAGGACAACGTGTGTTATATTGAACATGTTCCTTTCCGAGGTGCCCCGTGTAGTGACGCACCTGCCAAAGAGAGAACCTACTCCTTCATTCAGACTAAACTGCTAGATTCAACGACTGGTAGACTTTACAACGCAACTTATGCCTCGCCGTACTATAACTACAAGGTGACTGTAAGTCACTCAGATCCAATCAAACTCAATTTATGGCACTGTACACATTGAAAAGATAGGTAATAGTGTCTCAGCAAGAATGATATTTTTCCCAATGCCAAATATACATGTGGATATACTATAAATTACCTGTGCAAATGGTCACTGGGTCCAAAAGACAGTCAAGTCTCGGTCAGTTTTGGTAATTTCGTACTGCAAGCAATTTTTGACCAAACACTACGACCAAGTTATTTTTGTGACTGAGCTTGAGCATCCAAACTCTATCTTCTCAAAACTGTAAAATTTTGCACTTCTGGTTCTTTTCGGTTTTTCGTGATTCTTTCAAACTTTCTTACTTGCAGTTTCCTACAGTCTTGATATAAATTATCTAAACTGCAGAAATTGGTATTTGATGGAAAGATACAAACTTTGTCAGCACTTTATTTCGGCTGGTAAGTTCTCTTTATGTATTTTAGACATAAAGAGTTACGAGAAAGCCCAATGGTTTTTCAGTTTGGGGCTTGTCTCTTGGTCTTAATATGCAAAATTTGTTTCTGGAAAGGAATGAAGAGATAATTACATTAAGCATAAGTTATGATTGCAATTTTGGGACGACATGTCCTGTCAGCAATTGTTATGCACACCTTTTTACAGACTCTTGCCCATGTGTTTTGGCAGAGTGATGTGATTGGCCAGATCAGACAAGTCTGGTATGACGATGTCGAGTCTCTGACTCTCCGCTATGAGTATGCTAAGCACGTAAACCTGCACGGGGTTGGCATGTGGACCGTGGATAGCCTGAACTACAGTCAGACGCCGGTAGCCGAGAATCAAACACGCGCCATGTGGGAGGCTATTGATAAATTCCTTCACTGAGACTGGAAGTTGGTAGTGATCCACTTGGACATTCATTTCCTCGTGAACAATATTATATGGACAGGCCATTGGCTATGAGAAAGTCACCGTCTTCCATGTTACAACTTCAGGAATAGTGGATTTGTTAGGGACTTTTTGACTGATGGGAGTGGTTGGAACTGGTTCCCTCCACACGTTTTTAGGGAGGATCGGGAACCAGGATATAGACTCACGCCTTTCTAAACCTTCAAATAGGTTTTGAAGTTTTCGTAGCTGGGGATCAGTGATTTAGGGCAAACTTCAATGAAGCTTTAAAGTGGAAAATATTTCCCGATTTCGTAAGGAGGCAGAAAGAGAGAAAGAAAGATATGACGGGAGGGAAAGTACGAAACACAGAAACAGAACTTGGGACAGTTATTACAAGGAGGAAGAAATATCGGCTTATAACCTACTCATGAGTTTGTTTGAAATTTTGATTGTCGGATGATAGGCCTACCCTATAATTAACTTGAGAGTAAATAGTTGTATATAATTTGCAGATGTACGAGATTATATATTTATATACTACATACAGTTATATCAGGTTTTTTGAGTGAAATCGTTGCATCTTTCTTGGAATTTCGAGGTGTCTGAATGACGTCACGGCCACGCTATTTTTACCATGATCTTGTGAAACAGTTTACTTCATTTTTTAAAAAACCCCTGTGCCATGTTATGGAATATTCATTGCGAGCGATCGTAAGCAAAATCTCACGTGCGTGGCACGTACCGAGTGATGTCGCGCCCAGCTAGCCAGTGCCTTCTCAAGAATGGCTAAACTGTCTATAGTATTATCTTGACCAAATCCTTGGAGAACCTTGGTACATCTTCATGCGCGGTGCAAGGCTTTGAATGTGAAATTTCAGACCCAGTTCTTCAAGCAGAAAAACCTCACCAAGGATTTTGCGTTGTTTGCACAACATGCAAACAGAAATTCTATATAAGTATTTCATTATAATTGCCGAGAACTGGTAAAGGTTTCTCTCAGTTTGAATGAATCGTCTCCACTGTGAAAAAGACACATCAACTGCGAAACGTCAGCGTTGAAATTAATGCTGTATTAATGTGAGTGTTGTGGATAACCAGAGAAGTTTAAGTTCATGTAAACCACAGTTACCTCTCAGTCTGTATCTTCAATTATCTTAAACCACACTTCGTTCCTTACAAGACATTTTTTGCCTATAAGTACATGTAGTTGCCTTTGTAATTTCCCCTCACGCTTTGAATTACATACATCACATTCTTGTACTGAAATAGAGCCAATTTTTACAAGTTTTCTGTTATATCTATATATTTTGATGTATATTGCTTTGTTAAACTACGATTTTATACTCGTATACATCACTTCTTGTGAAACAGAAAGTGAAAAGGTTGGAAATTCGGTACAAGTTGCACTACAAACGAACTGAAATTAAACATGATGTTTTGTATATTAGCCTTTGTAATCTTAGACTAATTGAAATACAGGTGTGGGGAGATGATGTAGTCCGTTGTAAAATGAAACCCTCGTGGTTCAACTTTCATTAAGTGTGGTCAAAAGATGCCATAATCATCAAGGACAGTATTCCTTGCTAATTTATGTTGTTTGTAATAAAGAAGCAGTAATCACATCACCAGCAGTTGATTATTTTTTTTATCGATGTATTTTTGGTACCTATTTGTGCTATAAAGATCTAATCAATTCCCTTGTTCTACTTTCTGTGCTTTATATGGTCTAAAGTTTGCACTGGACGTTATTAACCCTAACACTCCTCAGTCCTCCAACAGGTGAAGGATTGAGGAGGGTTAGGGTTAACGGTCAAATTCAGTTGGAAGCCTGCAACCCATTGATAAAGATGAGAAGTGACTGTCTACGACGCGTATTATTTTTTATATACAATGCCGAGCGTTAAGTTTTTGTGTCCATTATTAGAAACACTTTAGAAGATTTCAGAAGAAACAGTGACTGCAGGAAAAGATTCTAAAGATCACCTGTTTCATTTTTAACTGCTTCCAGCGCCTGCGCATTGCACTTCTATCCATTGATCATGCCAGTAAGCTACCCACAATACCACGCGCAACGCTAAATTAGTTTCCGTCACACAATTTTGTGGAAAGAGATCGATTTGTTGTCGCAACCACCATTGCGTAGGCTACTTGGTACGAGCTAAAACATCGCTGTCCCTGGTAGTACCGTGAACCCGCAAAATGTTTACTGAACCTCACATATTGATCCCAGCCTGCAGTGCATCCAGATTATCAGATTGATTGTTAACCATTAACCAAAAACATCGCTTTGTACCAGCTCGCGAACTGAAGTCCAAAGTCTACAAAATGGCCGCTGGTGCTGTCCTAATGCAGTGTCGCATTTGAATGTAAAATCCAGCGCGCCGACACGACTGATGTGTTGTAATTTTAGTGTATTTTTTAAGAAACGCCAATGCTTTGATTGATGTCTTCAAAAACGAAGGTTTGTTTCGTTTGTATCTTTTTGGCAGTTTGTTGTATGTCAGGAGAATATTACGCAATAAGTACAGGAGCTCACTTTGAAAATAGTGATATTTTCAAAATACTACTTTGAATAATACAAAGTGCATGGCCAAGTTTAATCTATCCATATTTCATAGCGTGTCAAACTTGACGAAATAAGGGACTTATCTCGAACGCCTCTGCGAGGGCCAAGGTTTTAGTCTGTATAGCGGAGATGATGACGCGATAGCATCAATGAAGCCGATAATCGAGATTTGGGAATTCATAACCTTAAATTAAAAAATCATAACTGTGTAATTTTATCTTAATTTTCTAATATCTTCCATGATCATGGTGTTTGACACGATCGGCGTAAACGTCGATCTGCACTGCCCTGAAAAGTCAGCTATCCCTACTTGATAGGGTCGTTTAATGTCGCTTACCCTGATTAGATTGCTGGCTTATGTTGATGTGGACGAAATGTATTAACCCACAAAAAGTCCACAGAAAACTATTGATCATGTTGATCTACAGTTCTCACTCAGTGGAGGAATCCGTCAAAAACCATGAATGCTGCATTGACGTTGGTTGCCTTTGCCTCAGCTCTCAGTAAGTCAAGTATAGGCCTACATTAGTAAGTCTGATTTAGTGAAGATGTGTGTAATCATATTCTGGTTTTCGTTTTTGTCCCCAACAAATTTCAATTTGCCCTAAAAGTCCCAATTTCAATATGATTTACATACACCTTGGGGGTTAGGGTTAAATACTGGCGTTTCACAATAGTGTGCCTCCAAGAGTTTGCAAGGCGTTGGCCAATCACAATGCACGAAATCTGTCGGCTCAACGCGCGTTTAGAAATGGCCGATTTCGCACGTAATAATTGGCAAATGCGTTGCAAGTAGGCTAGTGATCAAGTAGTCAGGGTTACAATTCCCCGTCATGGGATAAGGGGGTTTCTATCCATTCACAGGCACAGTTTGTGTCCTTGGGCAAGTCACTTTACCCCAGCTGAGTAGCTTTATGTATGATCCTCTCTGAAAGTCTGACCTTTAGCACTCAAGCACCAGTGGAAATGAACCTTTCTATTTTTCTTACATTTAACAGTACTTATTCTTCCACATTTTGTTCGTCGTATCAGTTGATAGAACTACAATTCGCTTCAGAAGAGAAGTTTTGTTGACCATACCGTCGAAAAATATGGTTGATGTTAGCTATGTATTTGAATGTCTGTAGCGTGCTGTGCTGCTATCCGATGTTACGAGTGCACGGTGACTTCCGTCGGGGCAGGTGATTCAAAGTGCGCTGACCCCTTCTACAAGCCTGAACCTCCTTATCTGAGAGATTGCGATTCTGAGATTTATAAGAAATGTTCGGTAAGCTATCTTTCTTCCTACGTTCATACGTCAGAAAGTTTATTTCTTTTCTATGCCTCCCTCGTAATATGAAATGAAATGAAACAAAGCAGGCAACAGACGTGTGTCGGCTGAACAATTTGGGGCTTGTCTGAGCAAGAAGACTCGCCCAAAAGAGAAAAAAACGCCATAGAAATTAGTGCGGATAAAGAGTGACGCCCATGACACCAAATGGTCAGAGTTCGCAAATTGGATGCCAGGCACGCAAGTTGGCCATGGAAAGCGTAAAGTAAAATAAACAATACCACTCAAATCCCCTGTCTCATCAACAAATAGACGAGTAGCCGCAAAGGGAGAGAAATGGTTTGAAAACTATCAGTGCAGAGTAATCAAGATGAACAATCTGGACAATAAAAACTGCGATCAGTCGTTCTGGGCGGTTTGGTATAGCAATGCAATGCCAGATTGAGGACATTTGGATTTGGAACAAAGGGAGAACCGACCCCTAAGCAACGGGGAGTAAAAGATGCTTTATCAGCCTCCAAGCGTGTACGTGTTTAGAAAGATGCAAACCGTCGTGGCAAATCAAGGGCCAAAATGTGAGGAAGGCCATTTCGCGACAACCTAAGTACTGAGGGTCTGAGAAGCTTGAATGCGCCGAATCACGGAGTTAACGAGTGTTATCGAAAGTCCAGTCTGAACGAAGCGTCTACTGCACCTGGACCGGGTATTAAACCTGTGAAGCTTTCTATTTCGAGGCGAGGCGAAACGAGCGATTGTGTGCGGTCCCCATCGTGAATCTATTAAGGTAAAAGATGAGTTCGAGTCTATAATGAAACCCAAATATTGAATGGACAAAGTAGGATTCCAGACATTTTTCTACTGAAAAACCCGCTACGAACTAAGGAATCCCTCAAGATCTCGATACTCTGAAGAGTGGAATGTCGAACCGAGGATGAGTCTATCATCAATGTACATATACCCAAAAGACAGAATACCTTTGGCGCGCGCGTCAATGATAAACGAGGGGGCGAACGACATTTGTAAACGCGTAACTAGCGGAGCTCAAGCCAAACGTACGTACGGTAAAAACGTAATATTTCGTAATCTGTTTATGACACCATGAAAAACCAAGGTACATGTGGTGAGGAAATTATTTCTACGTGATGATACCCGGATTCGAAATAAGAAAACTGTGCGAAGTGATATGAATGATCATAATTATTTGAAAGGCGCAAAGGAAATTAATTTGTTGGGGTGCCGAAGGTCTAAAACCAGGTGCAAGTTTTTCCCTTCCGCTACGTAAAAGGATTTTAATAGTGAGGAATGCGATCAAGTTCGGTTATGCAGCGTTTACACCCAAGTTCTGAAATGGCAGTTTGCACAAAATTAATTTGGGATGATCCAGACTGGATTTATTATTTTTTAGCCAAACTAAATGGAGTCAGCGGTTCCAAAAATGGGATAAGATCACCATGACGCAAAGTGCTTTCCAGTTTCGGGGCAAAAAGGAAAGGAAAACAAAGCTTCAATCTACCTTTAAGACCTGTCTTGGGGCGTCGCCATGGGCAATGAAACTTCCCAGTCTCTAAGGGGAGGCAACTCCGGATGATCCGACTGCGGTACAGTAGCTAGAAAAGGGCTCGGAACCAGGTGGTTGGGACGCAAGATCAGGCGCGGGTGAAATCCCGCTCGGTCCGTGTCCCGTGATTGATGGCGTGGGCTAGGCGTTGACTGGCGATGCTGCTGAAAATGGCAGGGTCAAGAAAACAGGTTCAGAGTGTGGGATTTGCTGGGTGTTATGCGAAGGAAACTCTGGCCACTGTGGCTGTTGAATCGTTCGGTGATCTAGTAGGCTGGGGTAATTGGCTCGAACGTGACCGCTAATGCCACACTGGAAACACACTCTGCGGTCGATTCCGAAAGAGTCAGGGAGCCGGGTCCTCTTGTAGGCTTGCTTCCACGCCGTTGAAATCGCCCCGGTCCAAGGAATTCAATGCTGATTCCACTAGTAACAGTTATGATGGATTCGGTTTGAATGCACTGCTGACGGTTGCCCTCGCTCTTGAAAGGGACAGCAGTCTCGGAAATCTTCTGCTTCTTAGACGTCGATTCAATTTTCTTCTGGAGAAGTTGAATTGCGTTGAAGATTTCTTGATTGGAAATATGCACCTGGTGATGCGGCGTTAACCAGACAGCGAGGTGTGTGCGTGCTCAACCAAGAGTGAAGCGATGCGCAAGCAACAAATCTTACATACAGAAGCAATGAATAGCCTAAAGAACGTTATTACGTAAGCGCTCAAAGAGCGCATCTGTCGTGTGATACCGAAAAGAAATCACACTTCTTCCAGTATTCCCCGTTGGTTCATTTGCAGCTTAATTTGATTAACTTGATTACATGTAATTTTTGTCTGTCTTGAATGGCCGATTTATTTTAACGAATGTTACCTTCTTAAATATTTTTCTAACATTTAGAAAACCAAGACTTACTTGGCCAATGACAAGATCAGCATCGTTCGCTCATGCGCAGAACAGGACTGCGTTGACAAGGGATGCAAGACGTATGACGGCCAAACAGTGTGCCACCACTGCTGCTATGGAGATATGTGCAACGGCGCAGGTGTATTGACCTTTGACTTCATTGTGGCAGTAATAACTGTCGGACTAACCTTTCTATTGCACTGAATGGAAAGTTTCTACACTTTTGTAAATATGCTTTGGTGTCGCATAATTGATAGTTATTAAGCATAATATGAAATGTCAAGGAAGGTTAAGGTTGGTCATAAATGTCTATTGTGCCAATCTTGTTAATAACTATTCACTTGATGGATAAATAGCAGCTGAGTTTACAAATGAATCCCATTGAGCATACATGCCTCGATGGTTATGAGTTGTTGCTACTTGATGCCATAAATTGATAGACGATAAAGGGCTTGCTCGATGTTTGCTTGAGCGAGCTTGTCAGATAAATTGCATTAAGAATGGTACTTACTGGCTTAGCTCAACTTCAGAAAGTTTGATCAAACATTCTTTGTAGTTGGATTGAAAAGTAAACTTGGTTAATGTAAAATCAATGAAGATAAGAAAATATATTTAATATCTGTTAGACACCGTTATGGCATCTCAAGAAAGTCTCCAATTCGGAAACACACTCAAAGATTTGTACTTGGAGTAAACTTCTTGAGTTTTAAAGGCCACAGGAATTCCCTAGAGTGAAGAGTCCCTTTTTGTGTGTTTAGCTTTAGTCACTTTTACAGCAAAGAAATCGGTACTATCTTTGACGTTTTCCTTCAACTTTTTAGATATTTTTATAGTACAGTGGCCCCTAGTAAAGGTGGTAATTTGTTACCAGATGTTTGCAAAATTTAAAGTGATACTTGTGTATAATATACTGATATTTGTGATAGATGATTCACGAAATAAGACAATGGATCGATCAACATAAAATGTATATATACTGTACATGTATTCAATGGATATCGAGTGTTTGTGGCGTGACCCTGATCTCTTATTGATTGGTTTTTCCTTTGAAAATTTTCAATAATCTTTATTGCCATTCGGGATCAGGTTTTTGATTGCTCGCCGTAAATCAAAATTAGGAGACTCTTTAGAAGATAGATCAAGGAAAAACTGCTGCTTTTATCCTTTCACATCATTCTACCAAGGTTAACCAGCGATTTATGCTATCCTTTTTATTTTGAATAGTTTCGTCACAAACGAGAATTCTAAGGATGGTAAATTTCGCTGTTTATTTTTAGTTTACTGTGAGAACTCCATTGCAGTAATGCCTTCAAAATCGTAAATTAATATTGGCCGCGATCTGAAAGACGTCATAAGACTTGATCAAACGCTAATCGTCAACCGTGTATGTTTTCCCTTCTCTAGTAGAATTCAAATCTCAAGGTCGTAATTATATCGAGCAAAAGCTGAAAATGACAACATTCAAAACCAAAATACAAATCACTACAGATTCTCAAAGAAAACAGACAGATATTTTGTTGCCACTATTGTTTGCAAAATGCAAATTTAAAGACACACATCATGTAGGTTAGTCTTGTTCCGCTTCCATTTTCTGGGTGTTTCGGTGAAAAATATGAATTGGACGGAACCAGCGGCTTCCCCACATGTCAATTATCATCTGTTGTAGCCTACGGAACCAATGTTGTAGGTGACCACAATCTAGCCTCGAACACTGCATTAAATTTAAAAGTCCCCTCAGAATTAAACTCGTTTGGCCCAAAGTACGAACCTGCAGTCACATCGTCTACAGTTTTGCTTATAAACCCAATCATGTGTGAGAATTCATGGGTCGTGCTAAATCTGCTCAATTGTCGCATGTGTTTGTTGCAAACAACCATTCGAAACAAAAGATGTTTCAAAGTGACGTACGTTACGTAATAAGATTCTAAAAAAAACACTAGTCAGTGGATCCAAAAGTCCCCCTTCTGGAGTTTATCTCAAAACAACACACTAAGCATCATTGTCCATCACCATGTTTTCTAGAGATTCTACTTGAATCCTAGCAGTCTACAACCTCCAATTTCAGTATGACTTCGGGTATACCGTCGGAAAGTAGGATTAATAAGATATTCAATAAACTAGCCTTTGTGGATCCCCTCCTTCGGTCCTACATTGAATATCTAAATCTGAGTATTTTATTTTGAACTTATTCAAACAACATTTAACACAGATCAATCTACGGTTGCTGATGACGTTTAGAACGCAGCTTTGAGGAAAAGTAACATGGCGAATGTCAGTGCGTAATTGCCGTGCCGAGTGGTGGCGCTGTTGCAAAACTCCTTGGTGCAGCAGCAGGTAGTCGAGTCTCCTAATACGGGTACGGAAATAGTCTTGCAGCTGTCTTTACCGCCGGTCTGGGAGTCTGTGCAATAGGTTGAAACGCCACAATCTCGAACAAAGACTACGCCACCGTTTTTTTGTTTCTGCGGAATAGAATGTCAAAGTGAAACTTGGGTCAAGTATGCCTAGGTTACAAATGTTCAAGCTTGCTTTTCAGCAAACTCTGCATTTTACTCTAGACAAAAGTGAAAATGCAAATCCATATAATAGTCACGGGCAATTTTCATAGTTTTTTGCATCATTGCAGATGTGATTGTAATGCTGACCAATAGGAAGCTAAATACCATTCTAAAACATTCATTCCATGAAATTAGTCCCCTCAGGGCTGTAGAACACTGTACTTACCACGCATACATCGGACACAGGACCACAGTCTGTTTCGTTGGCATTAGCTTTGTTGAATGGGTCATTGCATGTTCTGGGGTTACAGGTGTAGCATTTTATCGCTTGAGCAGCAACTGGAAAGACAGAGAGAACATTGCACATCAACAGAGTGGGGGACCTTGAGACGCACGGTGGCGGCAGATACAACGGTCCCTTTTTTTGTGATGTCTGCATGAGCTTCGCTCGTCACCCAGCACCCAGGGGTGCTGGGACGGACCGATGGCTTTGCACTGTGATTGGCTACATTAAATGCGCACGACATGTGACTGCAAGATTATCGCTTCCTGTTAGCGAAGCGTTATTTGCTTTTTTGGCTAGCCAATCGTCGTGCGCCGTCCGTCGTGCGTTGTCCGTCGTGCGTCGCCCGTCGTCCATCAAATGGGTTGCATAGGACCTGCAAAAGCCGGAGTTTAACAAATGACAATGTGATGATTCCATTCACTTCTAAAGATCTTTTCCGAATAAGGCAAGTACAAATCCCACCTGCAAAGTATATACTAGTCACATAATTATTTCCAATAATGCTGCCCATTGACAAGAAAATATCGCCTCTCTGAGAATTCAACCAAGTGTTTTGGGGGGAAAAACATTTTCAGCAAAAATGTGCCGGCCAACTTATCCACAGTGTTATTCTAATTTGCCTACTATAAAAATGTGCCGACCTGTTTTCATCAAATTCCAGGAAGAAATCTGCCAACCGATACAGATATTCCATCTTGTCCTCTCAATTTCACCTTGAAATCCGGGAATACTAGACGTGCTGTGGATAACAAACTGTTTATTAAATGTATTGTTAGGGGGCAATTACCACGTGGTTTAAGTTTCAGAAAATATGACATGTTGGTTTTCTTGGGTGTGTATGCCATGGTGGATAGACCAATGAGAACAGGTGGTCCAGCACATCAGCATTATTTATGGGGCTAACAAGTAAAATTACTGTTTAACCTGACTTCTGTGAGCCAACCTGCAACTTAAGTCATGTCTAATTTGGAGTATACAGCAGATTTCATCATAGGTATACCCGCCCTCAAAATAATGTTGAATCAGATCGTCTCTTATGAAAACTATTAAGGAATCAAACATTGTAAATAATCTATTATTTACATTCCGTTCTTTGAGATATCGTGCAGGGACAGACAGAAATATTGCATAGGCTATTGACCTAAGGTCAGGCTGCTAACGAGTAAAGTTACGTCTAGAGTAACTAATATCGAGAAAAACAATCTATCCTAACAAAAGTCTATTTTGTTAATTTATTTATGTAACCGAAATGGTATTATTTCATATACACGTTACTTAGCCGATGTCAGGATATTATTTCTTCTTTCAATTGGAGTTTGGCGCAACTGCAAAAACAAATACATGTACATCTTCTAGTTCTATTGCTAAAATGAGAGTCGGGCATGATGGATGGATCGAACAAAGACATGTACATGTGAAACGATCAAGGGTCAAAGTTAAAAATACCACTGCGCAATCGTGAAAAAAAACCACGGGCAACGCACGACGGGCGACGCACGACGGGTGACGCGCGACGGGCGACGGGTGACGCGCGACGGCCGACGGAAGACGGGCGACGGACGACGCACGACGGCAGATATGGAATTCCATAAAAACTGGACCTTCTTCCAAACTCCGTAATGTGATTCTGAATAATTAAGGTTATGAATACACTTATATTGTCACCGTAACTTCAGCGATTGTCCAATGGGAGCCTGCAAATCGTGGCGCGTCCACCTTTGCGACGAAGTCACTTACGAACCGGATATGGATCAAGTACATGTACAGGTAGTCGATATTATCTAACAGTGCTACGTATGTGCACATTGAGCATACCAATAATCCATGAAGTATAATCATACCCCAAATTAAAACAAAACTAAACAATAGTTTACTTACTTAGACAAACCAGAAGGGACGCAAGCATCAAAATACACTTCATGGCTGACACAGCAAAAATGACTCACATGCGGATAACTCTATGACAGTGGCAAAACAAAAAGTAGGCAGTCATTTAACAAAGGATTGTCTGTCTTTACACAACACAAGTATAGGCCCTAAATGGAAAACAAAGGGGAAGAACACACACACACACACACAAGACGACACAACAGAACTCATGAGAGGAAAAAGCGAGACCAACAGGAGAAGATAAAACAAGACTAATTTAGTAACATTAATTTATAAGGTTTGAACAAATGTAATCCAAACTTATTGTAGACATCTTGTTTTTCACATGTTGTATAATTGTTTATTTACACTGGGTTACCGATTCGGTACAAAATGATCTGCCATGGGTCTCAGCAAAAAATAGATTGTGATTCGCGACGAAAAATCCTGGAGCCCTAATAGTGTACATTTCATAAAATTTCAAACCCGTTTCCCGAATACTGATGTGTGAATACTTTTTACCAAAGATCGTAAAGCGCCGAGTAGCGGCGCAAGATGGAGAACTTCACCGTAAATACGCGTTAAACGTCGTACGTGCATACACTCAAATGGCGCCCGTGGTGATAACATCTTCTTGGCCAAGTTCTCCATCTTGCCTTTTATAGTCGAAACAATTTAGATGACATCGGTTTGACTGTATAGTTGTACATTGTTAATCACTAACACGATAAACCCAATGGACTTTGCACAAGATTTGCATTCGAGTCATGAGGTATATGAAGTTGAGCAGTATCGTGTGTAGCATGAGATCTACAAACAAGCCCCCCCCCGTCATTGAAAGTGTGTGCTTTGTCAAGCTAGACGGTGGGTACGATACGGGTCACCTCGTAGACGCTAATGGAACGCACACACTGCTGCTGTGGATTGAGTGACGTTACGCCGCCCTCGAGAACAGAACGCTCCATTGGTGTGTTCTAAATCGTGTGTCTTAAACTAAAGTTGTGGTCTTTTATCATTACAAATGCTAGGCTCCATGCCGAACCTGAAGACGGGCGAAGCCATGGCTGCTGAACCCATTATAAACAGGGCTTTGGCTGAGGCAGAATCATGGTGGACGTATACGTAATATTGTCTGATTGACCGGCATTTGAGACAGACTTACAGACCAGGGAAGACTGAATCCACATCTATGAACTTAACCATCAACGAGCCGGGTTACTTCAGCCAATCTCACCGCCAGGAAGGGCAGATTCAACCCTCAAGAACTCGGCTGTGCCAAGGTCGTTTTTTTAGGCTTCGCATGCATGCATGTGTACAGTCACATGTAGAGAATCTAAGGATTGCGCGCGCACCAGTCAGCGTGCAGTGAGGCACCGCAGGCACGGTGAAAAAAGTGTACATTTTCGGCTGATCCGTCTCGGCAAAATGGGCACTGCGCAAGAACGCTGTATTCAATTTTTACAAAATTGGTGTCAAAAGGATCGCAAGGAGCAACTCTAAACACTCCTTTAAGTTGAGTTACTGAAAAATGTACTACAGGGATATCAGAAAAAAAATCAAATGGGGGGGGGGTGGACTCCGCCCCAGTTCTTTTAGGATTAACCCTGAAAGGTAAGCCCTAAAACGCCTCAAAGCCAAGTTGGAAAAATAATTATGTTCAGCCGACTAGTTTGGGGATTCAGCATTTGCTTACACTACTGATCATTTTTTCATACGTTTGGTGTCAAAATGACTGAAAGAAGTCCTACAAAAAGACCCAAAGGCGAAGCGCAATAACAAAGATTGGGCTTTGACGGTATCGGAGGAAATGTGTATGGGGGACACCTCCACTCTTGGATTCCGAGGATGAGAGTGATCCAGGTTGCTCTATGTTATATCACATCTTTATATCTCTCAGAGAAAGGAAACGGTTGGTTACCAACATGTTTATTAAATAATAATCAGCATTTCTAACACTAAAATAGACGGATTGGACATACCGCATTCAAAACAAAGCAAAAAGCCCACTTCAGTTAGCTGAATGATGTAAGAGTTTCCAGCACAAAAATTGATTCACAATAATTGTCGGAAATTCTTACCTCAAAACTGCGCCCTGCGAACTCAGGGAAGACACGGCTGGAAATGTGGCTTTGTTTTACATAGAAACACCTAACCAGTGCCCATGCGCAGCGTAAGGACGGGGTTCAAGGGCAAGCAGCAATGATTGGACTAACGCTGTCACGTGGTGAAATTTCCACGCTTCAATTATAAATAGGGATGAGGTGAAACTTGCAGTCCATGTCATTCACTCATCATCCTGTTATTGACTCAACGCAAACAGATTTAGATGCGTCATGTTGACTTCAGTACAAACCACATAAATTAATTGTCCTCTGTTGTTCGTGGATAGAACAATAATTGGTAATCAGATAGCCACATAATTAAGATACTGTGAGAGAGTGCCCGAATTATGAACTTCACAGAAGTGTAAACCATGCCATAGGCGTCCCATGCTTTCAAACTGTTCATAGCTACGTAGTTTGTAACATCGGAGACAGCCAGGGCATGATCACTTCATCACTATGCCAACACGGTAGAACGTCGCTGTAACACGATGGGGTTGACACAAAAAGTTCGGTGTGGCGTTCGTTCAGGATGGCGATTTTCAGTCAAGGATGCACGCACTCATTCAGAGCTCTAGCCGACATTCAGACGTATGGTGACCAACCGCACAGAATGGTTCGGTATTGCGGGCCAAAACTTATAGGCCTACGCAGAAAAGGTAATAATAAAAAAAAATCAAAGAAACAAACATAAAAATTCCAGCATTTTCTTATTCTCCTTTCACGTTTCACCTTTCGGAAGTCCTCACTGCATTGCGAAATGATGTCAACTTTTCCTTGAATCTCCGATGGTTCCTGTTTGATTGATTAAATCAGGATGACTAATTTTCAGTCAACAGTGACTGACCTTGGTCTAATTTGACTAGTATTTGACGGATAAAATGTTAGTCATTGGCCTGTCTGAATAATTGTAGTCATTAGCCTGTCTTATTCACATTGGTCATTTTAGACACAGAGCCGTACTAACATTTATAAGTCCACATGACTATTTTTTTTTATAGTGAAATGTAATTACAGACTACTGATGCACATTTACACGTGTGGCCATTCATATTGCAGGAAAATGGGCTTTGTAACAACAGACAGGTCTTTCATGTGAGTATCGCTCATTTCCATGAGCAGCAGCGAGTGTGTCTGTCTTGTTTGCTGCAGCAAACTCTGGACTTGGGGGTCGGTTATTTATTTCAACTTATTAATTACTTCTTTCCATTTCAAAGGTGAACGAACCCCGATCGCTTAATCTCCGAGTCATAGTTTCCTGGGGAAAATGTTTCATCCGTGAAGGTGTTACACTTTGGACTTAGAGGTGTGGCGAGGCAAATAAATGTACCTGCAAATTTACAACCTACACCTTCGTTAATTTGTAACCAAGCTGTTGGCGCGTTTTACTCTAATCATGACCCTTGATGACATTGCGTTGGTTTCAAAGTAAGTCCAGAGGCGTAACTGGGGCTAGTGTGTGTGGGGGGGGGCACCCGGGGATGCACATATTTTTTTTTCAAGGGGGTACCAAAAGACAATGAGCAGCAGCAGTGGTTGTTCATGAATTTTTAAGGGGGCACGGGGGGCATGGGCACTTGCTGCGGGGCACGTTCCCCCCCGGTTACGCCACTGAGTAGGTCTCGTTAAAATTCTATTCCATTAAAAGCTGTAATGTCGGACTGAACACAAACATTTATGTAAAGCTTGTTTGATCACTGCATGCAAAACTCTCTCCAATAGGCCTTCAGCTGAGACTAAGGAACAGGCTGTAAAAATGAATTCCGTTCCAGCAACGCAGGGACTACTTTTTGAATGCATAAATGTGAGGTTCTGAACGACCCAAACGTTATGTCAAAAAGGTCATCAAAAAATCCTGCAGTTTTTTTGTAATTCCATCTCAAAGTTTGTCATAGTCTTGTATGCTACAATGCAAAATACACATATATGTATGCATTTCTAAAGCTTTTTTTGGGCACTTCCAAAAAATTAGAGAACTGCGATTATGTCAAACCTTCGATATTGTAAATTTTAATTTGTATTATGAATATATGTGACAAATTAAGAACCACATTAAGAAAGCACATGATTTTTGTCAGTTCACACCACAGAAAGGCTTTACTATGTTTTTCTTGAACCATTTTTGATCTGGTAGACACCACCATTGTTATTCTTTAACAATCTGGCTTATTAGAATAAAAAAATAAAATGCAAAAGGAGAGATAATTGGTTTTGTTCTGTACAGATACCAGGAGGCTGTGATGTCCAAAATGGAGATGAAAATGTAATAACTTGCTGACAGCAGGGGAAATATAATGTACATGTAGGGAACTTCACTCAATGTACTCCTAATGTAATTTTGTTTCCGACAGACGCCCCCCTTGTTACAGCCAATCATTAGGTGCTAAAAATGGCCCCCAATTCCAAATCAAATGACTTATTCATACTTTGGTGTTACTATCTGGAACGGGCCATACGATTATGACACAAGGCATTAAGAAAAATGTCCCCAAAAGGTTAATTTCACCGGTTACGTTGATTATCAAAAGAGCACATTTAATTCAGATGTAATGCTATTTTTATAAATCAAATTCATAATGCAAAGGTAAAGGAAGCAACTCTAATGAACAGGACAGCTATGAAATCAAGATGCTTCGTGCTTCCTTCAAAAGACAACGCTGAAGAGGGCTACAAATTGGAACCCCGGAGCATTTTTTCATTATTATCAATCAAAAATTATTAACTACAGAGTGTCATCCTGTCATGTAACAACGTATGAAGACGTGGGAGCATCTGTACCAGTTTCCAAGTCAGACATGTCGGTTAATGAACCATGCTCTGAAATGTCCAAAGATTCGGCCAAAGTTCTTGATGACGATGTGGAGGAGTTGACAATCTTACACTTGTTTCTCCAGAAAGGCGTGTGGGAGCAGAGCTGAGGATAATCTCTTTTGAGCCAGCACTTCAACCTAGCCATCAATCACTATCTCTGTTGAACATCTCGTAGGCCTCTTGGTGCTCCATCTGAAGTTCACTCCTTTAATACAATCTGACAGTAAGCAACGCTCTTTATACTGGACACTTCATCTAAACAGATCTTCCCATCACAACCCTTTGAATCCATTTTGAGAAAAATGGAAGAGAAAAATGGGAAGGAATGATTTGGACTTACTGTGGAATTATGCTTGTTCAATTCAATGAGTCAGCATGGTGATATGCGGGCACTTGCTTGCAACTCTGCAGAAAGCCCTGCACGAAAGATAACTACGAGTACAAGAAGTTTTGCATGTATGTACTTCAACTTGCCAATATTAAAAGTGTCTGACATGCAAATGAGGACACTACAGCACAGTGGGAGCTGGAACAAGTGCTGGTTTCCAATCATCACAAATTGTGGTTTTAATCAGAGTTTTGAATGAAATATAAAAATGATTTCCTTCACCGTTGTCAGCATTATTCACCAGGATTATGAACACCACCCTAATTTTGAAAGGAGCCTCAAATAATGTTAAGGGCACTGAAAGGCCACAATTGTTTCATTCTCCCCCAAATAAAGAAGATATTTTTAACCTGAGTCAAACTAGGAAAACACATCAATCAATTATTGTCTACAGCGTACCCTTCAGGATCCTTGCTTCTCCTTGTCAGGAACTGACTGTATGATTTGTAACCAGAGGTGCGATATCAAACCTCCAGAATAACACAGTCTTTATCCCAAATGCGTACCAAGACATTCTCGTCTCTTTTGCTCTCTGCTGCTTGACAAAGAATTCCTGAAAAAGAAATTTAAAAGAAAAAACAATTTAAACCATCTTGCTTGTGCTCTTAATCTTCTAACCCTTTTTAAATGCAATTTGTTGCTAGACATTTTTGGAATGATAGTTTGTGCTGTCTGTGTTATTAGTCCAAATAAAGGCTGCTACTTAATGTGGAACCTTAATCAGGGCTCTTCGTGTACTCTGTCAATGCTTAGGCCCAGGATGAATGTATAAAAACAGCTTTCAAATATTCAAAAGTTTCACCCGCTGACATCCGCTAAATTTTATGAGCTGAAATTCCACCAGCACGTTCATTACTAGTGCGATCAGCTATTCGCAGGTTGTCATTTCAAGGGAATATGCAGGTGTCGGTGGGTGAAACTTTAAAAAGTGTACATGTACATGTATCCGTATCAAGGACCCAAGAGAAGGGTCTTGTTTATAGGTCTACTGCTTAATGCTGCCAGCTCTGGTCAGATTGAACCACACTGTAGCATGAGGATTTTTATTATTACATCTGTAGATTTATAGCAACTTTGCAAACCTGTGGTAGTAATGTGCATGCTCCTGCCTCATTTGTATATTTCATGGGAAAGGGCCACTCGTTGACTCCATGTTACTAGAAATAGCTTCAGTGGTGGGCATGATGGGCTAAAATTAAAATAACAACATAGACCTTACCTACATTGTAAATTATTATTCATTTAATTTTGAAAGCTACTTAGTACTTGAACTTCAACCAACATGCCCTTGCCTGATCATTGTAATGTAATAGTTAGGCAGCTTACCTCCATTAGAAATTTCTGCGCTGCAACAACGCGCGTAGGCTAGGACTAGTCGTCCTGATCAAGGGCTGATCCTGAGGTAAGGGTCGAGAATCCTGTGCAAGGGTAAAGTCACCTAGCCTAGTGTGACTGTGCCTAAGTCCGAACGGTGCATGTGCTGTTGAGGGGCTCGGTAGGTTGAGGGGCTGATTGGTGGTGCGGTATAGTTCCTGATAGGAGCTTGCGTTCGATGCAAGGGCGCATTGCTGTCTCGTGACGTGAGTTGCGTGTAGCGCAGCCCTGACAATAAGCCCGTAAACTTGCTAAAGTCCCTGATTCGGCACTGGATGCCCGCACTTAATTGTGGCGTTCACTGCTCTGGGCGAAGTCCAGTCACGTATAATCGCGCAGTTTCCCCGTCAATAGCGCCCTCTACTGGTGTATTGGTTGAGTGTGTTGATGAATAAACCAGCCGCTTCGGCCCGCTTGTTAATTGTTGTATATAAGTCAGGAGTCCAAGCGAAGTTTGTTTCAAGTCAGGTCTGTCCAGGTTTCGTCATTAAGTTTCGACCAATCAGATTAGCCATCATCTCGACGAAGACTAACTTTCTTCGGGGACGGTATACTTCGGTCCCAACGGACACGTCTCTAGTCGCTCAGGGACTCTCCGGCGTGCCGTCCGACGCACCGCGCCTCAAGGAGGAGGGCGCCCTCGCCTTCGTCGTGGGGGCATAGCGTCACAATACATGTACACGTACATGTATGTACATGTACGTGCTTCGCCACAGCTGGCATAGTCTGTGCAGCGTGCAAGTAATCCCTCGCACTTGGTTTGTTTGGTGATTTCGCGATCACATGAAGTGACCTTTCTCCACCAGGCATTCATAAGGGCTTTTACTTTTTCAAACTTGTCTGATTTTACACGCACTGAACTCTTGAAATTCGTCGATGTCGACGTTGAGGCTCATGCCGTCCGCATCGTCGGATGTCGGCATGTTTACTGCTTCGTGTCATTACCATATACCAACCCACGACCTTCGTTCTGGGCTCAGATTGGACAATTTACATCACGTGGTAACATTACATCGTTCGCGAACGATTTTTAAACGTGGCGAATTTCGCACTTATGGGTACAGTCCACTAATTCAATCCCCTTTGAAAACAGTGTAAAATCAGCACTGTTCAAGGCCTAATCACATGCACACCAACATCCCTGAGATTTCTGAAACACAGATGAAATTCTTGTCTGGTCACTTATCTTTCAATTTCTTTTCATTTTTTTTGTGGGTTAAACAATTATATTTTTAATTATTCTAACAAAACAAAATCACCTCCCGAAAAGTGATTTTTCTGAAGTCTGATTGCAGCCGTTTTTCAAGTGGCAACCCTCAACTTTCTCTTGTACCGAGTACCATTTTTCAACCGTAGTTTTTAGCCATTCTGCTCTCATATGAAAGCTCAAAGACCCAGGGAGTTGATCCTGGCAAGGATTTACACAATCTCACCATTTTTGGGGCCAAACAATCTCCTTTTTCAAAAGATACTGTGGGGGGCACTTTTAATGCTAATGAGCTGGCCAGAAATTCTCACTTGAATTAGTGGTCTACACCCATCCCCAACGGCAAAATGTTCGCTCTTTCCACCCAAATTATTAAAACAAAACAACTGCAGGACAACTTGTGGAGAGCGTTTGCGTTTGTCATCTCTGGTAATTTATGTACTCGATTCTGTTCAGTAAATCTATTCACGCAGTTGTTGGAACGAAACGAAAGAATGCAGGGGTTCAGCTGAAGGCTTAGTATGCCCCCAGCGTCTCAAAGTCTCTCATTCCTATGAGTTGAGATGCTACATCCACTTTCAAATTTTAATCGGTGGCTGTTCAAAAACAAAAGTGGAATTAAAACGTGGGCCCAAATTTAAGTACCGTTCCTAGGATCCCTGTGTGAAATAGGAGTTAAAATAAACAAACAAAAAAGGTGCTTTGAAAACATAAATTTGAGTGAATTAAAAGTAAGGTCAAAACAGACTTTGGACCAAAAACGCAAATTTGAAAGGGGGAGGGAACCTGAAACCCATATGATACCAAGGGGCTATGTTCATGAAACAGCCGTAAAACTGTTATTATAAGTATTACATTCCTGCTAAATCTTACATCAATACGGCGTATTTATTGCTTTAAAAACATTCTTGTAACAAAATGGATTGAAGTGTTTATTTAAGTGCGTTTTAACATTCAACTAAATGTTCCAGCAATCACAGTAAAATCGGGCTTGAACAGAAGCAAAGATATTAATTACAAGAACTTTTGATTGTCTGCATAAGGAACTGAGTGTGGCACGTGACCACAATCCAGCCTCGAACTCGGCATTATTATTCCAGATTTCAAATATTTTGACTCGAAAGGGTTAGTTGATTTGGTCACCCTCGATTAGTGTAGATAGCAAGGGTTGTGAGAGTCCATACTTTTCTTTGTACATAATCGTTTACTTTGGTTAGCAGTAACCCTTTGAAAAAACTGAAGTGTTCAAATCCCTTTCGACATACAATCTTTCAGCAAAATGGTCGATCAAATGGGTTGGTATAAATCACTTTATTGCAGCTAAATTTACTATCTGAGGGGCACTTCGACATGGTAGTTAAGCCATTGAAGTTACTCGATTTCGAAAAGGTAATGCTAGTTTGTCATAAGCTTTCATTCATCAGTTCTTCATGCGTATTATGAAAGAAATCGAACCTAAATTCTTTTTGGATTATTAATCTACAAATTAAATTTTCAATCTATCTTAGAGCATAACAAAGGAGTGTACTTTTGCTAGGAAAAGGTGAACTTTCGGAGTTTCTATTTTGTAATCTATTTTCATTGACCGTAAGGTTTAAACTACAGCGGCATACGTTCCTTAAAAAGCAGCTTTGATCACAAGCAACATGGCGGACAACAGTACGTAGCTGACTTGTCGAGTGGTGGCGCTGTTGCAGAGGTCCGTGTTGCAGCAGCAAGTTGTCGTGTCCCCAACTAACGGCACAGAAATAGTCCGGCAGCTGTTTGGACCCCCGCTCACCAAGTCAGTGCAGGTGTCTGAAGCACCACATGTTCGCCCAGTAACGATGTCACCGACTTTTTGTTTCTGCGGAGAGAAGATGAAATCAAAACTCGAGTCAAATTCGTCAAATTCCAAGGAGATTGATATATTCACACTTGCCTCAATGGTGCTGAGCACTGCACTCCAAACAAAAAGTGAATTTTTGAATCCATCTGACTCATGGGCAGTTTTATCTACATATTTTCCGCCCAACACTGTAGATGAGCTTACGAAGGAAGCAAAACAAGGAGAGCTGAGCGATCTACAATGCCATTTAACACCATGCCAACGATTGTTATTGTTGCGGTTCTTTGCTTTGAATTTCCTTGTGACAAACAAAAGGGATATTACTCCAACTAATTGTTGAAAATAATGCAATTCGGGCGATTCACAATAGTGCGCCTCCAAGAGTCTGAAACGCGTTGGCCAATTACAACGCGCAAAATTTGTCAACCCTTTTCAAACGTGCATTGGGTCAACAGATTTTGCGCACTGTGATTGGCCCACGAGTTGCCAACTCTTGGAGGCGCACTATTGTGAAACGCTCGTATTCATTTATACACAGCAAAATTGCAGTACTTAATCATTATTGTTCAGCTCCGCAGATTTGGGACACATTGTTCTGCGGTAGGGTGACATCAATATGACGGATTTTGACGTCATCATTGTGTCTACTCCTGAATGGATATCATTTCTTTAGGAAAAAAAGGAACAGATGACGCTCCGCTGGCAATCCTAAAACGCGGGATAAAACCTGACTGGACAACGCACCATAGGAAGCAAAATTTGAGACCGAGAGAACACCAATTCTTTGTGTTGGTCATTGTTTCACTGGAATCTGAGGAATTCTTTTAAGACATGGGGGGGGGTGTTCAACAATAGTCTAGATTGTGTGTCTTTTTTGTGTTGATGGAATCTTTGGAATTCCTTTCAGATTTCTGGGGGGGGGGTGCAGTAAGCACAATGGCCTTAGGGTATACAGCTTGCGCATCACACTGGTCCCACTTTCCGACATATTGTGCCGGGTATTGTGTATCGTATAGCGATCGGACAAGTTGGGAGTACCCCTCGGTATCATTTCTTGCTGGGTATAGACAACACTGTACTCACCACGCATGTATCGAACTGAGACCCACAGTCCGTTTCAGTGGCGTCAGCTTTGCTGAATGGGTCATTACACGTTCCGGTGGCGCAGACATAGCACTTCCTCGCTTGACTTGCGCCTGGTAAAAGAACATTGCACATGACAGGATTGTGGTTTTCATGGACTGATGGTGGCTTGTTTCGTTTTCTTATCACATTGCCCGGAGACATTATTGCCTCTTGCCTTCCGATTTCAGGTTTTAGTTGTTAAGCTTCTTAGGAAACCCATTGGAGTAAGTAGTGATGAACTTGATTCAGAACTTCCGACTGGATGGAAAACGTGCAGGCCAAACATTTTACACGAACAAATGAAACCACTACGGAAATTTTTTTTTTTAAATCTCTGTACTTCCTTTAATGGCTATTGTAATACTGCATTCTGTATAGTATGTAGTCTTGCCCCAAGACTCGTTTTTACTGTTTTGGCCGGTGCACCCTACCTGCAGGCGCTGGCGCTGGCGAGCACAGCCAAATAGTAGGACATGTACCGGTAGAGGGCGCTTTACTCACAAGAGACGAACTGCCAGAAACCAGTCTTGTAAAATCTGGCAGGCCTGAAGCCACCTTTCCATACGTGCGTCAACACTGGCGTCAAGCGTTGGGTATCCGTCAGAATCGCTCTTGGGGCGATTTTGACCGCCAAAAGCAACACACATCTGTGTTATGTTAAGTTAATGGTGTTGATTTTTGTGTTTTGTGTCCGCAAAGGTGAAATGGATAAACGCATCGTGTACGCAACGCACCCCTAAAAAGTACTTGCGGAAAGTCGCCTTTACCAAAAAGTCTGAGCATACCTCACGTGCACAAGTTACCAAGGCTTATTGCGAGTACGCGCTACCAAAAACCGCACGCCATGCACACTGTGGTTTTCGGCAATGCGCCATGAGATAAATATTTGAAAGGGTTTTTTTAGTACCGGTGTCAGCTAATCAAGGGATGTTTTCAGAGGTGAAGAATGCCATGATCAATTAAAAATGTCCTCAAGTTGTGAAACTACGCCTATTTTAATAATACAGCGGTGGGGAGGGGCCTACCAAGCTGGCGGGGGGGGGGGAATTGCTCCCTGGAGATTTTCGCAGAACTGATAGCAGTAATGCTTTTAATTTAAAATAGTGTTATCGTCTTCAAGGAAGAGGGGGCAGTAAGAAATTTGTAGAGATTAAAAACAAAAAAGAACCGTGATTTTTAGAATCCTGGATGTGGCACTATAATTTTGGAATGTACTGTCTGCGTAACCGCCAGTTGCGTGCACAAACTCAGTTGAAAACCCTCCCACCAGCCCGTATCTTCATAGCCGGTGAGGGCGCACTTCGACCAGGTGTGGATTCGAAGATACGTATACAGGCCTTGGTACTGTTGGGGTACGATACCCGCAAACACGCACGTTAACCCGCAAACAAGACAGATATCATGCATCATTGTAACGGCTTTTTATCCCTTTGCCGGAGCACACGTATGTTTATGCCCCTCACTTTGTTGGTACACATGCGCACTGAATCCCACTACAGCGCCAGAAGCCATAAAATGGCTCTTGACTAGGGCAGGTGGACCCTAAAAGTAATCGTTCAACATCATCACGCTCCGATAAAATTGTTTACCCCTTATATACATACCGATTAGAATTTAAACACTCAAAGTACCTTTTGCTAACTTGCACACTATAAAAATCCAAATTCTGCCAAATTTCAAATTTCTGCTCGTCTTTGTCACGTACCTCCAAAGTATGAGAGTCAGAGGTTGGAAGTGAAGCCAACATTTTAGAGGGGATTTTTTTCAGTTTTGCCGGATTTTCCCTGACATTCTCTACTTGTGAATGGTTAACAATATCATGAAGCTCTAATGAGAAAGTATCATACAAGAAGGAAAACGTATGGATGAAAACAGAAAGTTTTGTTTGTGCCTGATAGTCAAGCAATTTGACGTGATTGTACGAATTCGTGCAGTGCAGTAGGTAACTCGTACCCAAACGCACTCTTATCCATGTCTGTGTACGTACATGTACGTGCATGCACCATACCCAAAATCCGGACATCTCATTTTTGACCGCTGCCAAACTCAGTGCAGAAATTTGAATCCGCATGAAAAACGAACAGCATTTCAGACAAATGGCTCTAATCTTGAAAAAATGAGCTGATAGATACAAAACATGTATCAGTCTTCCAGACAGTATCACTGATGATCTGCGGGAAATTCAACAAAAGTGTGAAAATTAGGCACTAGTAGTAAAATGAAAAACACGGAATAATGATGAAAATGGGTCCCAATGAAAAAGGAAATGAATTTCAAAAAACGGTTTTCTTCCTAGACGTAAAATTTTTTTTTGTATATAAGAGTTACTAGCATTTCATGTGGCATCAAAGTTATATGAAGGTTAACTCAGCAAAATTGTGAAAATTAGACACAAAGCTATGTAAAAAGCGATAATCCTTTATAATTACACTTTGTCGTTAAATTGACATTTTTCACTTTCTTTGGTTATTTCCCGGCGATCTTTCTTACCAGAAGCTATTGAATATAAGTTTGATAGACTCTTGGCAATTTCTTTACACACGAGATCTGCAAGGTAAATGGCAGTACAAACCCCTCACATTGGTCACCACCGATATGTGTCGACGCTAGAATAATTTTTCAGGCCGATGACCATTATGCCACTATTGTGCATGCGCGGATACACAAGTTAAATGCATGCGCAATTTATGGGCACCGAACATACGTGAGAAGTTACGGTGGAACTGCTTAGTGAAAAGCCGAAGGGCATATTGACACAGACGACTGATAACAGGAAGCAGTTTTGGCGATGTCTCACGTCTATACACGTCAGGTGTGATCTGCTTACAACAGCCACTCACTAAAACAAATTATTATGGCGACAAATCTTTTTCAGTGCATGCCCCTCGTGTATGGAATGCGCTTCCAAAGGCAGTTCGATCCGCTGGAAGTTTAAATCATTTTAAAACCAGCTTCAAAACTCACCTCTTCCAGAATTACTTTTCAGCAATATAGTCTGATTTTGCTAACTAGGAAGCCTTTTATTTGATTTGATTGTACATCTAATTGTATAATTTGAAAGTTTTGTATTTCTTACGTATCTGCTTTTAGCTTATGATATTGTAAGTAATTGTCTTTCTTTTCAATTTTTAAAAATGGTATTTAGTGTACAGTGCTTTGTGATGTCGTTGACATGGAAAGCGTTTTTAAATAATTCATATTATTATTATAAACAAGCAAAGTTCTGATTCTTCGACGGAACCAACGCAAGGACGATGGGGTAACTTGCATCTATGCCTGTTAATCCAATAAGTCATACCCTGTGAGGCCACCATATGGCAAGAACGCTCTAGCGATTCGTCGCTCAACTGCGCAGTTCGTAATCTCTCAGTATAAAATGGTACAAAAGTAAACCAATATTTTATCTCGCGGAAATGTCAATTTATCACTCGCTTCCTAAAGTGGAATTTTAATATCAATAAACAGGCAGTGTTGACTTTTCAATAAAACACTTGTATTTCTAGAAAACAAGTGTGACCGTGGCCCTAAACGGCATCAGAGGTAAGGCAAAGTTGTTTTGGGTCAGGGCCGTTCCAAAACTAGAATACACTAGTCAAACAAAACTAGAATAGAAATCTTTAAACACATGTCCTTACTCCCCTACCGTATATGTACCCTGTTAGCAAAGACTAGTTGTATGGATTTCCAAAGAAGTCTCCTTTCTCAAGAATGGCAAGATAAAATACAAAATCTGTCCCTCTAAGATTGTGCAAGGAAATAACTTTCACGTGTCACATTAAATGTAAACTGAGAGTATTTTTAAGTTAGTGGTTTTAAAGAGAACAATGTAACTGTCCATTTCATTTCATTTGAGATCCAGATATATGGTCCAGTCAACAGGCATTCAAACTGAGTTAATAAGATATGAATGTGGACACATTTCCTAGTTTTAGGGCTTGCAAAGATGGAGTCAAATCGTACATATGTCTCATAATCAATCCTTATCCACAACCCTGATTTTTCATAGGAAAATGTCGATATCATTCGTCTATACATATGTCTATATATATCATCCTATTTTGGATCAAGTTTGTCCGAGAAATTTGTAAAATGGGACCATTTTACACCCCTATAATCTGAAGATTGAGAAATAAGTAAGACTGCGACAGAGAACACGAAGCAGGAATTACCCTGGTTTTCTTCCCTGATTTAGTGGTATGCAGCGATGTAATCAAGGATATCTAACAATGATGTTACGTTGACAACAGTTATAAGAATGTTCTATGACATTAAATCGTGCTTCAAATTGAAACAAAAATAAATGTACTTTTACTTACCCAGGCAAACTAGAAAGGAGACGAACAGCAAAGTCCACTTCATGGCTGGCGAAGCAAAAGTTTCCTCACACTTTGAGAACTCTGTGGCAGTCGTAAAAGATAGTGGGTCTCTTTGTTAAAAAGGATTGCCTAATTATTTAACGCAATAAAAGGTGAAAAACAAAAGAAAAGCAGACTGAAGCAAAAAAACAAAAAAACAACAGAAATCAAGACAAGAATAAACTAGACAAGACAGCAAACACCGATACAAGACTGTACTAAGCACGAACACATTTCATATGGTATAAATTCAAACTGCAGGATGAATCTTGGCCCTCAATATACTTTTTGACCCTTTCACCAAGAAGTTTGTTTTTAGTTTAACATCTTGCTCATTCGGCATTTAGTATTTAGTCATAAAAAATCGGGGTGTTTTTTCGTGGTTTTTCCTAAGACCACCCTACAGGCAAAACTATTTTGAAAAAAATGTCAAAATTGACCAATTCTTGCCACTTAGACTTGAAAGGATGCTCAAAAGTAACGACTGGATCAGTTATCCAAGATATGGTACTTTGCCAGTATTTACACGTACATTTGTGAACGTATGTGAAATACCTAAATTTTCAATTCATTAGAAAATTCATAATGGTACCCAAGAAGTAAACTCAAATATTTTTCAAACAACAACCAATTTTGTCATATTATTTGAATTCGTCTCATCAAAATTCATCTTAATTAAGCAGCAAACTTTTGAAAATTGTTGACCGGTGTAATACATAAATTCAGATGATATTTTGTTAAAGACCTAGGAAGAATTCGGTTAAGAATTCAATGTGACCAATAAATGACAAAAGATTTTGCCTCATTGCATTCAAAGTTCTTTGGTACGATTCGTGTTTACATATATATGTAAAAGTGGATTTTGTAAGCAGAATGTGAGACAGTGCAACTGACCAACAACTGACATGTTCAAGAAATGACCCCCCCCCCGAAAAGAGTTTTTATAGTACATTTTGTAGCACATTTTCCCGTAGATTTTCCCGGGTAATTGAAGATTCATGTTGACATGAATGAACTTTTCCATAGAAACTGCCTTCAGTTTCCTCTGAAAGAGCAATTCGATAGTCAAATTTTCATCACTGTAGTTACAAATAACTAATAACAGATAATAATCAGTTCTTATTCGTTTTAACGTTTTCAACATAACGCCGGTCTCAAAGTAAGACGAATTTGAACACTGCAGTTATGACGAATCAAATTGCAACAGATTTTAATCATTACGTACCTTCAAATGAAATCTAATGGTAACTGTCTGAAATCGACATTGGAATTACAGTTCAACGATACTTGAGGACGAAATGGAAAGATCATTATAAGGAATTCCGTGTGGCATAGGTTTTGAAAATCCTGATATGAATAAAATGAAAATGCAGTCTAGTTGACAATTTTCCATCAACTATTTTGTCATGCAAAGGATAAATGAACCGGGAAATGCAAGTGTCGCAGTGGCAAAGTGTGGAGGGGGTATATAGGAACGCCAAAGTGAAGTTCCGCAACCGGTTTAAGAATCTTGGACACTATGATTCTTACCTCAAAAGTTGGGATTTAGGCACCAACTGAAAAGCAACAGAGCGACAGCGTCCGGATTACCTGAAGACTCGACTGGAACTGTGAGAAACGCCCATTCAGACCCAATGCTAAAAGGCCTGGATCCGAGTTCAATCCTTCGTGATTGGACCAAAGTGATCACGTGATGTTTGTTCCGAATAAGGACCGGATATCAGATAAGGGAATGGGTAAATAACGAATAATAAAAACATAAAAAGAAAACTACTCGGTCAAGATCAGCATTATGTGAATAGCTGACGTCATTCCTCTGCTATTGGCTGACGCTGCTTATTCAAGATTTATTTTGGCGATAGTGTTTGGGGCTATCCGAAGTGAAGGACGGTTTTAGGATAGGTTGTACCTTCAACACAGACGAGGTAAATGGGCCAGATTTTTATCAAGCCATGTAGTTTCCAATACATTGCCAAAAACAAAACGAAATTTGCTTCAGGTGGATAAATGGCGTTAAAGCCATTTTGACTGGGGGGGGACCCCACATTGACAACTGTTTGAAATTCTTACCCCTAAAGCACCTCGTGCTCTGACGAATGACCGGAATTGTGCAATTGCTCTCTGGAAACACCCCCAGCTTAAAGGTCAAGTGTGCGCACCTATCACGAGACGTGAATTCTCTAAGCGACGACAGAAATAAGGATGAAAAGAAACAATGACCCTACGTCATCTACGCGTTTTCACATGATTGGTTCACGCTGTTCGAGATAACCGTTCCCTAAATAGATTTAGGTCCGTAGAATTGACGTTGGTGAGAACCTTTGAAATAATGAATAGCCATTTATCATACATTGGACAATCATGTATCAGAAAGTCACACGACCGGAAAGAAAGTTTGAGCGAACGCACGAATGAATGAAACTGAAACCGTAAGACGGTCTTGTGAAACCTTTAATTGGTACGCTGCATGGTTATACAGTTTATGATAACTTACAAAGCCAGCAACGAGGTCACTTACACACTCGTTGTGTACAGTTCAAAAGGGCATACACTGGAGGCTACGGACAGTCAGATCAAATCTTGTTTGCTTAGTTGTTTGTTTTTGGCCATCACATATATGTATGACTACAAGAAAGAAAACAATTTGGACAAGCTGGGCATGTAATTGCACAGGATTTAAAGATTTTGGTGTGAGATTAGAACGAAGTTACTATGAGAACTGTTATCCACAAGATGCAGCTGCACCGTTTGGATCTGCCCTTGACCGCTCTAAGATCTAGGCAATCCCACACTACAAGTGTTTGTTTTCAACGATGTAATCATCATTGTGATGGTGCTTGGGATTCGCTGGTTCGCCGATGGTGTCCTTGTGCAGCAAAAATATCACCTTTTGCAACCTGTGAAAATAAAGTCGCAGACGATTTGACCAGTACAGCGCCAATTTGAAAATAACAGCGTGTGGTTGACTGCCAAGTGGTGGCGTCCTATTGCCTCCACTCACTCTGAGTAGAGGAGCTGTGCATATGAAGCTCTGGACACAATACTGAGCTCGGGTGGCTTGTTCTCGTTTGTTATAAAGAGCTCGATTAGTTGTTCGTGGGTCGGCCGCTCGAACATTGGGAACGTACAGCCAGTTATCGCTGACAGTTAGTGGCAAGCAACATGCAACGCAGCGACGTCCATGTACGTCCTTTGAGGGTTAATGTTTGGATAATTGGGCTGAATTTCTTTTTATTTAATTAAATTTATTTCTGTGTTAGAAAAATTATTAATGTTAATTTGCTAAAGTTCGCATATTCTCCGACTTCGTGAGCATTCTCAGAAATCAAACTCTCAAGAGTTTTCCCGTGTGTTCCTTTAAAACCCTGATAAGGAAGCGGTGTGTGATCGTGATCCAAGAACGGTGTTCTTGGATCGATTTCCCGCTGCTCGATTAGAAAAAGAAGGCGCAGAGATGGATACAGAGAGAGAGAGAAAGAGAAAGTGGCGCAAGTGTAGATCTAAAATATCTGTACATCGTGTGTGCGGTACATCCTGCATCTACTGTGAGCTAAATCTGTGTTGGAAACGGGGGGTGGGGGTGGGGAAAGGTGTGAGTGAGTTTGTATATATATTCAAATCTGGACTTATAACAATAGGGGACAATAGGGTCCACGGTTGCCGAAGAGTCCACGGATGGAAAACGTGTACAAAACATATGGGAGGTCTGAACAAAAGAGGAACAATAGGGAGTCCACGAAATTAAAGGCGTTTACTCACTTGTAGGTGGCTGCGTGTGGGGGGGGGGTCACTTGGCCGGCCACAAAAAATTTTAAAAGCGGGGGGGACACCATATAGACTATATAGAGGGAGAGGTTCATGATAAAGATGTTCATCTGTAATGTATTTCAAATTCATCCAAAATCTTACATCAGAAGGTATATTTATGGATTTTTAATTAATATTAATATTGCTTTCCTTTTTTAGTGATATTGCAAACATGTTAATAGTTAGGAAATCCTCTAAATTCTTCACAATCCGCTTTGTTTTTGCTCATCACATGAAAAATGTGTGGGGCATATATACTTTCACCCCTGGGATAGACGCGAGCATGGTACTGACGCATAATCGACCAGTTTGGTTCCAACAACTGAGACATTCATATTGCAAATCTTTCTTCAAAGAGCTCTGGACACGTATAATAAACAGCGCCACCTTGTGTCCAAATCGATGAATTTTATTTGAGCCTAACCAGAAGGATTTATAAGGTATCTATAAGGATTCCTCTTTATTAGATAAATATAAAGCTCGCTAGGGGCTAGTTGCTGTCCCTCCCCCTAAATTCTTTAGAATTGATGACAGCAAACGTCATCAAAAGTACCATATTTTATCTCCAGGGCAGAAAACATTTGAAAATTGTTGACCGGTGTAATGCATTTATTCAAAATATGTTTCCAGTCGTCAAAGACCTAGGAAGAGTTTGATTAATAATTCAATGTGACCAATAACTGGCAAACAATCTTTGCCTGCATGCATTCCAAGTTCTGTGGCTTCATATTTGCTTACGTACAAGTGGATTTTCTAAGCATAAAGGGACTTGTGAAAAAATGCAACCGTAATACAACGAGCGACAACTAACGTTTTGATTTAAGGTTCGAGAAATGACCCCACGTAAAACAGTTTGTTAGTACATGTATCTGAAAATGTACTGAAAACCAATACTTATTCTGTAGATTTTCATATTCATAGGGTATTTCATATTAATATGCCCAAACTATTCGATAAAAATGTCTTGAGTTTATTCCCAGAATGTTATTGTTTCGAAAGAACGATTTGATAATCGAATTGGCATTACTTTAACTTTTAATATTCATGCTAACCTTTTCAATACAACGCCAAGCATCGAGCGAGAGGAATCTAACACCACGATCTCGGGACGATTGAAATTGCTACAAATCTTGATCATGCTACACCTAGTGGGTGTTTAACTTCAAAATTGGGCTTAACGTTCAAGGGAATTGTTCCAAAACATATCTTTTAGACATTTTCGGTTTAAAATAACTTAAATGAAATGAAAATGCACTCAAGAGGGCTAACTCTCAATTTGAATCCAACATTCATCGAGACACCTTTTTGGGTGGCGGACAAAACTTTAGTCTATAATTTTTCCATCTCATTTTTCAGGTTAAATTAAACAGGAAAACGTAAGTGTCCCAGTGGCGAAGGGAAAGGGACACCGAAAGTGTCTCGATATGTGATGCGACCTTTGAAAACTCAAGGCATGTCCCCAAACTCGTTTTGGAGATAATTGGCAAAATATTCTCCAACCTTTTTTTAAAGAACTTAATGCCATTGGCCGAATGATTCTTGTTTGATGCAATTAGAAGTTTAATTAGCATATTTTTAAGTCATTTTGTGTAATGTCATTGAAATGGTTACAAGGAACCTTAAAGTTTGATTTCTTAAAATAAGGCCAGCCGCTTTTAGTAGCTTCTTCAGAGTCTTTGCTCAAGCTACAGACATCATGAAATGATTAAACAGTTTTGAACGTAGCACAATATCTTGATGACGTTGATGCACGTAGCATAAAACGACAAATTTCACTATGTGAAGGGTTGTGTGCTGATTGCGGATGTGCACTGGCGCGTAATTCATCTTTTGGTTCCAGCAACTGAGACAACTCATGTTGCAACTCTCTCTGGGCGCTTGTAATGAACAGCGCCACCTTGTGTCCGAAACTATGGAGGACAGGACATTTTATAGGGATCTCTCTCTATCAGCTAAATAATAAGTTCTTAAGTTCTTATGTCAGGACCTGTTTCACTGGCTGGTACAGATCAGGGTTAAGACGCTCCGTTAGCCAATGACAGCTCTCACCTCAAGAGTGGCTCATTTATAAGGAGCCAGCTGGGTCTCGTTGCAATCTGCAATCTTGGCATTAATCTTTTTGTAAAGATATTTATATAAAAATTTAAAAAAAACCATGAAAACAACACTCAGCGATATTTGAGATGAGGACACAGAAAATAAAGCACTAATTTTTGATAAAATGTTGAAGTGTGTTTCTCGTTATATTTTATTAAAGATCACCTCAGAAAAATGTATTTCACCAGTTTTAGATACAAAGCAATTTGTGATGTTCACACCACGAATGGTTTCTTACAGTCACGGTATTATTGGTTAAAATAATGCAGTTTCAGGTTTTTTTTTGAATGCGCTCCAGACGCCCAGAAAAAAGACACGATGAATATACCAGCTGTGGATTGTCTGCACAAGGAACTGAGTGCGGCATATGACCACATTCAAGCCTCAAACTTGACATTATGATTTAAGGTTCTAAAGATCTGAATGCTCATCTGCCCTTATTAGCTTCAGTTGTGTAAATCGAGGCTTTGCATGGTAGCCATCTTGCTGGCCAGTTTTTATGTCCCACAGGAAGCCTCCCTGGTGCATATACCGTAAGAAACAAATGTACTGGTCTACAAGATGGTCAAAAATCACCCCCCCCCTTGTCGAGGTTACATGGGTCCCTAGGACTTTACATAATCGTTTGCAGAGTGGGTTCCAATTGGCCAAGGTCATCGGAGAACAAAGCACGCCCACAAGTCGGCGTATGGCCGGTCTGATTGTTCATACCTCGCAAATGTGTATTGTTCCCAAATGACCTTGTACGCGCCACAGTTAGGGCATGCGCTGTCCGAATGCCGAAACAAAGGCTTATTATTTAAACATACGCACATCTAGGATTATTGGAATAACTTGATTTCGGATTGATAATGCCAGTTTGTCATAGGCTTTCATTAATCAGTTCTTCACGCGTATATGAAGGAAATAACCCGCATTAAAGTTTTGGATGGGTTTTACACAGTGGATCTGCAACCTGTTACAAGCATGAAAGAGCGACGTTTCCATCACGACGAGGTGGATAAAGTAACCGTTGTTGTAAGACCGTGAGGAAGAAATTTAAAGATTAACCTGAACGTGTTTGGAGCACATTTGAATATCAATGAAGCTCCCAGGAAAACAAGGAATATTGTTTTAAAAGGAATGTCAGAAAAGGACATGCTTAGGGGCACTAGGGATTCCACAATTGCTAACTTTTTGGTACGCTGGGAAGCTTTTAATCAGTGGTTCGACGAAAAGGAGATGAAGCGTAGTGTTTATTTATCATCTTTCCCCTGTTGCACTGTCCTACACGCAGATTTCTTCATGATATTACACTTTTACAAAAGAGGCATGACCTTGGGAACACCAAGAAAAGCGTGGGTGCTGGTTGTTGACAAAATGACAAAAAGCACAAGCATGCAATGAACTGGTACACATGCGCAAATCATAAATTAATGAATTTCAAATGAGAATAATCAATGCATGCAAATCACACGGAACAGGAGCGGCGTTTGAGAATTTTTTTTTCTTTTTCCTGAAGTCAATAAAAATTCGACGAGTGTGTACCGAACCACTGATTTTTGGCAAGAAATCAGAAGGAAATTTGAGAGGAAAAGCTAATAATACAAGAGCAAAATTTGACTAATCTCTCCTGCAAATTATGAGCTGTTGAGACTCTGTTTCCGAAATCTGTGTACGCTTTGACTTTAATGTAGATGTCACAGCAAATACAGTTGCCTGTGACGTTTACAAAACAGCTTTGATCAAAAGCAACATGGCAGACATCACGGCGTAGCTGACCCGACGAATGGTGGCGCTGTTGCAAAGGGTAGAGGTGCAACAGCAAGTTGTTGTGTCGATTCCTAAAACAGAAATAGTCTTGCAGCTGTTCGTCCCACCGGTCAATGCGTCAAGGCAGCCAGCGGTAGCCCCACATTGGCGCTGAACTACGTCTTTGGCTTTGATTTTCTGTCAGGGTAAAAAATCATTGAACTAGCTTCTTGTTACTTGTGCTGAAATTAGCACACTTGTTGAATTGAGATGAAGGTTTTGGCCAAAACAGGTTAGAACTTAACTTTTTTCTCGATAATATTTTCCTCGGCCAGGTGTCCTTGGATTGATTTTTTTCATGAGTGCAACAGTAAATTTTTGGTAGCATGACAAATCGACGACTGCAATTATCACTTTAGTTAAGCATTGTACTCAGGATCAACCGTTCAAAGGCGTGAGCCGTGGAAGTCATTTTTCGATAGTATTCCCCAAATCTTTTGCAATCTGATAATGTGGATGGAAATAGACTGTGTTATTGATTGGGATTTTAATTAGTTTCATCTAAGAGTAGAATGTAAGCCTACTTACTAAGCATGCGTCGCCTGCAGACCCACAATCCCTTTCGGTGCCGTCGGCTCTGTTGAACGGGTCATTGCATGTTCCTGCAGCACACTCGTAGCAATTCAGAGCATGCACTGCACCTAATCAAAAGCAATTTGAAAAGGGTGTCCTGAAATTCAGGTATTAAGCTAAAAATTTGATTCACATCACAGTGTTGTTGCCCTTTTTATTCCCAAGTCAGTGTAGCATTATCAAAAAAAAAAAAAAAGAAAAGAAAAAAAAGCACCCTGCATAACCACGGTACAAGTATTAGCAGTCAGAGGCTCTTATCTCGTTGCACAGTGCACAGAGTTGATTACTAGTCTAATTTCTAGACCAACAGATTTCACCTGATAAATATTTGCGACGGATTTGCAATTCGTATCCACACTACATGTGCAAGAGTTTTTTTTGCTTGCTTTAAAATTAATATCTCTCCACATCGTTATTCATTTTTAATCTTGTGTCCTTGATATCCATGACTTAAGTTCAGATATCAACTTGCTTCTGTTTTGTTTGTAAATGCTTAAATAAAGACACGAATGACAAAGAATTTGTCGTCCTCGTCTTGCTCAACGATGGAAAGTAATATTCAGGATAACAATAGTCACGAATAATCGTCTGTCTTCAATCGTGTAATCTGTATATGCATCTGTGACGTGAACGAGATACTTAGGAGATTCTGGAGAAAGGCGTCGCTTTGTGTTGACTGGTTCACTTCCCCATTACTTTCTTGCACAAATTTCATGGCTTGTTCGTCGTCCAATCCCATATTGGAACGAATGCGTTGCAAATATTTATCAGTTGAAATCTGTCGGTCTAAGAAACAGACTACTTATCAACTCTGTGCACTGTGCAACGAGATGAGAGCCTCTCTGACGACCAATACTTGTACCGTAGTTATGCAGAGTTACTCTCGTCTTGGAACCTACTTTGTGATGACCCAAAACGTTTGGGGTACAATATTTGTCTTCAAAACGCGGTCCCAAATCTGCCAACCAAAAATCCATTCCTTAAGCCGCGTAAGCCGCGTAATTTTCTTTCCTACGAGGGTTAGGGGAAATTTTCAGGTATGGGCGTGGTTAACTGCAAGCTCGACCAATTTGGTGAACACTTAAAAACTTCAGTGCCAAGGTAAATGTCAGGCTTTACTTTCAAATAATACAAACATCTTCCAACCAACGAATTTCCCACCTAGAAAAAAGTACTACATAGAGACTTGACCGCTTGGCTCGTTGGTTCAAAGTACAATACTCTCCTAATAGAGCTACCGTGCACATCGACCAGAGGGCCAGTTTTGTTGTATACTTAAAAGTTTGTGTTTGTGTTACGTGTTTACAATAATTGCACCCCAACTTTCCCAGACGAAAAACACACGCGCAACGGTTAAGATACGCCAATTTTATATGTCAGCTTTTATTATAATTACCCCTAATCATCGTGGGAAAAAAATCAGGAAGGCCTAGCCAAACACACAAAGTTTACACAGGCCAATGTTTCCACTCAGCTTAACACTGACAAAACGCTTCGACTGAACAAAGTTTTCACTTTTTCTTTGCGCAGTGTGAAAAGTAGCAGCTTTCAATATGAGGAACTTTTTCAGTGTTCTTTGTAATACACACCAGCTCTTTAAGGAAGGAAATGGAACTTTAAATTTGCACGGAATTTTCGAAGCAAAGTGCACAACCGACTCAATGCAAAAGGCCTTGAAGTTTCAGTGGCACATGACGTGGGTCAGTTCATGAATGGGTAACTCCATTGTCAGTCTACTTTGCAAAAAAACACACCAAAAACCAATCTCCCAAAACAACCTTTTTGTACGTGACGTTGGTGCTATATTGTGTCTAGATCACAACCTAGGGCAAATGGAATTTTTCAGCCGTCATAGTAACTGTGGAACAATTGAATTCACAGCAGGAAAAAAAACCCAGCTAAATGTCAGAAACTAACGAATTGATCACAATTTAGGAAAAGTACTGGTCATGTGAGTCAACGTTTAATGAAATACCCATACAATGTCAAATGACAGAACCAATATCAAATTTGGAAAAAAGATCAAAGTAAACATCTCGGCTAGAAATATAAAAACTTCGGCCTCCAACATTCATCAAATATTCAGGTTTAATAGGAATAATGTACGTCAGTATCAAGAAAACATACTCAGAACAGTCTAGGAAATACAATATACCATTCATTTTAATAGTATTCATATGGATTTCACAAGAAAGGCCTTTTACTCTTTGGAGTATGTGTCTTTTTTATATTTTCAAGCAACTCCTCTTCGTCCAATTTGGGTGCATACATGAGGCAGTCCTATATGCATTTGTTTATTGGACAAAGTTTGTTCATGTTAGGAATAGTAAGAACCTTACTCGTGGTCATCCCCGACACTCACCCTTATACGCATGTGCAACTGAAAAGAAGTTCTAAATATACCACGAGAATGTTGGTGTCAGAAGCTAGATAATTGCCTCATCTGATTGGGGGCCTCATTCGAATCTTTGTTGAATGGCAAAAAGGGAGTTACCGGAAGGTCCCCACGCACACAACCGGTCTGGCAAGGTGTTGGCTGTTTTATTGCCAGTCTTTTGTGACTGAATCTTCTAGAAAAGGTCAAAGTTTAAATTTACGCCAACACGTACAGAGAGTGTTTAATGTTTGTAGTTTAGTTTTTGTACGAATGGCGACCGATGCATTGAGCATGTGCACTCAAAGACTGGCTACTGTCCTCTAATAACACCGAGGATGAAAACGTTAACAGCAACGACATAGCACAGGTTTGGGAGTGTATTGGTAGAAACGTGCAGTTTTTGGACAACATGTCTCTAGAAAAATGGCAAAGGCAGGGGCCTGACTTTCATGCATTTGACGTTGAAATTACCACAAGACACCATTTAAGAACTCATACAATGAAAGAAAACACATTCGGACAACACCAGAAGAAATGTGCAGAAGGTAGGACTCATCCCAGACCTTTTGATAAGTGTACATTGTGGCGTTCTGTCTCAAAGATAAAATCTACACTTCTTGGCAGTCTTCCATGTTTTTACCCAGCCCCTGCAGCCTCGGTTTGATTCCCAACCCGTTTCATATTTCAATGTGTCTTACCCAGACTTTTCTGGTTTATCCAAAATGTTTTCTCCCATTTCTAAAACCGAGACTGCTTGTTACTGTCTCCTCTCGGCATTTTTCTTCCGTTTTGGCAGAGGAAAGCGTTCACAACTTACCCAGGGAAACAAGAAGAGAGATGGCCGCCAAAGTCCACTTCATGACTGGAGGAGAATATTCGCAAAGGTACTATCTACAAATTCAAAACAGAGTGTGAAGTAAGACTAATGATCGACGTAGTTTTGATCACGGGAATCATGCAGAAAAAGGGCTATGTGCATGTATGGTCATGTAGACTCAGAATTCATTTCATTGTGTGGGCTTCATCGCTTATAAAAATCAAGACGGAATTTTCTTCATTCGTGTTTGTATTTCAGAGCGCAAAAGCTGATCGCCAACCATCGAAATCTTACCTGAAAGTTTCACTGTTTGCAGTGTCTGAAGACTCCACTGGAACTGCGCAATCGCTCTCGGGAAACGCCCTATCAGTACTAAGCATGAAGGTCTTCACAAGGTGCGTAAGCACCTGTGAGTGGACCGACTTTATCACGTGATGTGGTTTCGAGACGTCAATGTTGAATAAAGATGAGCCTAAATAATGGCTTTCTGATGTCACATACACCTTAAGTGTGGGCCCTGAAAGGAGAAATGTGAACGTGCCACAGTCGGTGTGCATGTTCCATTCTTTTTAAGAGGGGTGTATAAAGTTGTAACAAACAAAAGGTCCCCTATTGAAATAAACCTCTTGTTTGTTTTCGCAGGAAGGTCTGTTCTAACTCAAATATGTACACAAACCTGTTTTCTGTAGATGATTCTAGGCAGGGATGTAAACCCATGGGGCTGCCCCGGCTTAATCGGTAAAAATACAAAGTAATTTACAAACACACTGCGTGAATTTACAAAAGGATTATGTTATTTTGTAAGCGAACTGCGTTATTTTGCAATTTTTAATCTGAAATATTTCAGGCCTGGCACTAATGTGCTTCCGTACAAAAGGATAGACCCATTTATACATTTCGTGTGACCCAATGATGACTTTCATGTTCGCTGATAGGAGAATTGTGACATCGTGCGTTGCTTAAGTTTAAGTATTCAAGATGGATCTTTTCCTGACTAGGAAATATTACGGTTTGAGTTCATTAGCAGCAGGGTGACCATTAGCCTTGGTATGCACCAGACCGTATGAAAAGAAAGCAGACAGTTAACATCTGAAGCTAAAGAATTTCAAATAGCAGTAGAACGTGTACTAAGACTCATTTGCGGTAATGAGGAAAACGACAATAGCCTTCTCACTACCATTGTGGCAAATGTTCTCATCAATTCACAACGTACTTTTGCTACCGCTGTCCTGCTGTGGCTTACGTCCCTTAATGCGTTTCACTACAGGTTCAACAGCGCCCTCTCTTCTAGTGATGCCGTATGTAATTGGCTGTCAGTGGCACGGACGTGCATAATAAAATCTGGACTCGCAATGCCCTTAATCAGC
>NW_019091440.1:1295827-1330587 GCF_001949145.1 Acanthaster planci
TCCGTGGTCAGTGGGCACGCGTGAAACAACCCGCGCCACTCAACACGAACAGGGTGGAAGTAGAAAAACGGACGACAGTTTGGACGAAATTTTCGCTGACAGCGGGTTGGAAGTGTCATCAGACGAGGATACCGCATCTACCCCGGAAGACAGTAATGAAGAAAAAGTTGAACCTGTCCCCAGCTCATCAAAATCGTAGGAAAAGCAAAACTTACGAACTGGCTGGCATGAGAACAACCCGGTCACACATATATGCCAGTCGCCGTTCACCGAACAGACCGACTACATTGAAGACTGAAGTACGTTGTAGACTTGCAGGAAAATTCTGTGGAAAAAGGTTGGTTATGACTGTATATTGAGTGTGGTTACCAATGCATAATTGAGAAATTTGACTTGGTAGTGAAAGGGATAAAAGCGCCAGGCCCTGTTTCAAAACACGCAGTTTGCTCTTTTTATTTTATTAAGAACACCACTTTAGAATCTTGTGTAAAAAAAGGAAAATGATTTGCTGCATTTATGACCTTCTTATAAACTTGCACAACAACGTGCTATTACAGAAACATAATGTTATCATCGTTTCTCTTGACTTTCAGGTAAAACTCAAATTCCAAGAGTAAAAGGGCCACAATAACTACACAAGACCCCGATTGTCTGCCTGAGGAACTGAATGTGGCACGTGACCACAATCCAGCCTTGAACTTGACATTATGATTCCGGCGAAGAGCAGTTCCCATCAAAGGAGCTTCCGTTGCTTGGAAAACAGCACTTTCCCTTTGTCCAGCTCGAGGCTCACACACTACGCTGTACTACACATAAAATGAACAGCCATATTGTTTCACACGACTCTTTCAACATGCAGCTCTGGACGCTTGTCATAAACAGCGCCACCTTGTGTCCGAAGTGATGAATTTCAATTGAGCCTTACCGGCATGATAAACTAATTGTGGGGATTTCTCATTATCAGCTGAATAAAAAGCCCTCAAGGGGCTTTTTCTGTCTGTCCTCAGATTTGGACATCATTAGAGTAATATCTGGAAGGATGTTTCAGAAGAATACAACTAGCTTAAAGCTTGATTTTTTATTTTATTTGACCTATCCGTAAGGATAGAATTGGTAATGAATGATGACTTATGCTTAATTTCATTGCTTCCGATAAAGAATTTTGTAAAGAGCGATTTGTTTTTGTGGAGAGCAGCATTGGGTTAGGCTTATTGGGAAGACTGCTTCAGAACTTCCGTAAGGCAATCAAAACTTTGACTTTATGAGTCGCTGATTTGTAAGAGGCCAAGTCAGGTCTCGTGGAGATTTTGAAACCTTTGTGTTAATCTGTGGAGATCACGTAGTGACAGGATGATTAAAAAAATAATTAAATCTTGCAGAATTTAGGGTTTTCACAAAACAAATATGACGACACCACAATAATTTTAAACACAATATAAACATTCTTCATGGTTTTATTCTATCAATTTATTTCCTCAGAAACCTATTTTCAGAATTTTGAGATGCAAAACACATTTTTCGACAATCACAGGCACTGTTTTACTACATTTTCTAGCAACGCTCCTTTCCTTGAGAATAAAAAAGACAATACATGTAATTACACAAGCAAACTATTGTCTGCATAAGGAACTGAGTGTGGCACGTGACCACAATCTAGCCTCGAACTCGGCATTATCATTTAATAGTTTTATTCTTAAGTGCAGTTACCAGCCTCGGTTTGTGCAGATTTTAAGGGTTATGCGGATCCCCTGGATTAAACAAAAGTCGTTTGACTTCAGTGATTCCAAGCCTTTTGAAAAAAGTACATATATTGGCATCCATCTTAGTACTTAGTTGATCTTGTTGTGACTCATTTCAATGAAATGGCTCAAACGTGATCAAGTGCAGAGTTCTTGAAAATATTTCATTTCTGATGGATAATGCAAGTTTGTCATAGGCTTTCATTTGTCAGTTCCTCACGCGGAATCAGCAATGAGAAAGATTTCTTAAGGATCATTGTTCAAAGTGAACCTTGAATGTATTCAAAGAATGATCAAAGACTTAGTTTAAGAATGACAAAGTGAATCATTTAGCCGTTGTTCAATGACCTTGATGAAGAGACAGAAAAATCAACGTAAAATTCCAGTATGTGTGAAACATAATGGAATGTCACAGAAACAATAAACAAATGATTTAGGAATGTAGTTTAAAAAATACCAGAAAGCCACCTGTTCAGCAGTAAGCTAGGAATGTTTAATTCACAGGTCTGACAACAATTATATGATGATTTGAATCTTCATTTTATCTCACCCCGTCCTACAATCCTCATTCATCACGAAGATGAACAATCCCAGGAAAGTCAAATGGAACACGAGAGAAATTCGAGAAAATTATTCATTTGGCTTTGTTTCTTCTTAATTTAATATAATTTCGAAGAGTGCAAATTGGGCCACTAATTTATTTCTAGAGTTTAGAGGGAAATTTGCAAGGAGGAAAATTAAAAGAGCGTAATTTGAGACTTCACTTGGAAATTATGAGCTTTCTACGTTTTATTTAAGTAATATGTTTGCTACAAATACCATAGGCAATTACAGCTGCCTTTGACATTTAAAAAGCAGCTTTGATCAAAAGCAACATTGCAGACACCACAGCGTAGTTGACGCGACGAGTGGTGGCGCTGTTGCAAAGTGCAGAGGTGCAACAGCAAGATGTTGTGTCGACTCCAAGCACAGAAATGGTCTTACAGCTGTTTGGCCCACCGGTCAACGCGTCAAGGCAGCTGGCAGAGATACCACATTGGCGTTGAACGTTGCCGCCAGCTTTGATTTTCTGTCAAGGTAAAAAAGTGAAAATTGTTTGTGTGCTTGTTGTTACTTATGTAATGCTAAAATGTTGGTCATCTGTAACATTGAGATAACGGTTGACGGCAAACAAGCTAACACCTGAGTTATTTCAGGTTGATATCGCCCTTTTCCAGATGTCCGTGGTTCGATCCGGTGAAATGCACTGAACAACAAATGCTTAATCGTGATCTGATGCCAGACTTTCATGATTTGCGTGGTACCCAGCCCCCCTTTCCGTATTTTTTTGTAAATCAGCCTGAAAACGGTAGAGTAAGCTGTATCACAGATTTGTAATTTTTCATCAGCGTAGATTTGTCAAAAATTCCAAAATTATTGCTCTTCTTTCGATTTTTAGCTTTAATCAAAATAAAGAGCTAACCTTGCATTCAAATACAATATGACCGATCCATAAATAGAGTTTCTTGTACCATAAATTTGTCCTGCCATACAACAATATAAAATTGCCCACAGCGCGTTAATTTATAATCAAGGTCTTACAAATTGCAAAACAGTCGAGTAACCGAACAGATAACAGCCGATGAAATGGAATGAGCTCGAGGTATACAGGGACGCATTTAGGAGAACGTTACATTAGTAACTTACTCGGTCGTCGCCCAGCGCCCAAACAGGGTGCTAGGAAGGGCTGGTGGTGTGCACTGTGATTGGCTACTTTGTGCACGACCTACGACCGCGAGGTTATCACTTCCTGTTAGCGAAGCGTTATTTAACGTTTTGATTAGCCGATGACAATGCTTTGACAAGGATCATAATGTTGGCTTGTATGGTAAAAACATGTCCTTGGTACAACCACGGTAATTTATCCTCTCGCTAAGTAGTATCAATGATCACGTGTTTTGACAATATGTTTCAAATCAATAGTTATCTTGATCAATTTTGATAAACTAATAAAGTGAAGCAAGAATGTTTTCATCAATGAGGAAGAAACAGAAAAATATCGAATTGATAACTGCCACATAGAGCGAGCTCGCGCACCCGACAGAAATTTACCCACAATACTCTGCGTGTTGTTAGCTGTGAACCCGGGTGAAGTTCTCCCTTTACTAAAATCTGTGCAAGGCCATCGGCCTTCCCAGCGCCTGTTTGCTGGGCGGAGAGCAATGTAACATGTAGAAAAGTACTCGGGAACAAGAAAGAGTTTGATTTAAACTTCCTACAAACGTGGTTCTTTTTAACTAGTGTGAAATGCTTCTTCATAAGGCGGTTGATCAAGGGAATTGTCAGTCCGTCGGAATGGTAATCTTTTTTTAATCTAAAAGACTATTTCGTCCAGATGTAAAATGTAGGCTTACTTACCACGCATGCGTCGCCTGCAGACCCGCATGCTGTGTTGTTTGCCTGAGCTTTGTTGAATGGGTCGTTGCATGTTCCCAACGCACACTGGTAGCAATTCAGAGCATGCGCCGTACCTAATCAAAAGCAATTTGAAAATGGTATTTTTAAATTCAGATATTCTAACCATTTGATTCAAATCTCAGTATCGTTGCACCTTCTATTCCTATGTCAGTTTTCAATTGAAAATACATAAAATACAATAGAAGTATTATTTTAAGTTCGACTATTGGAAGAATCTGCCGTGCAGCCCAAGGTGGACTCTCAGTTCTGCAGCCACATCAATAGGATGACCTGGGGAGGAGGCTAGTTTCTTAGCAACAGAAGCCTCTTTGATCAGATCCAAACTTTGCTTGTTCACGAACAACCAGGAAATGTACACATCACGGCCACATGGCTACCAAGAAATTCAACTATTTTGACCAATGCAGCACTTTTCAACCGATGAGAGGGTGCTTTTACTCAAGGTAATCGATTGTCTGCTCGTCCCTGCGTATGGATCGAAGACCTAGGACTGGCTGTATGTGGACAACGCTGCAACTTTTGAGCAACTCCATGGTGGCAACCGAAATGTTCCCCCGTTACTGTTCTACAAATAGACCAGTTCACTAATAAATTGTATTTTACGTGCGCATGCGCATCAATGGCAAAAGGAGGCGGGGAGCCTGAGCGAGCCATTGAAAATGTACAAGAGCACAAATTTCAGCTCCTTTTGTCTCACTTTCTAGAATCACTTTGGCCTCAGAAAAACCCATATATCTTTGTAGCTAGTACTTTCTGGACTAAAAGGATGCAATAAATAATAATAATAAAAATAAAAAGGTCTTTACTTTCGCCCTGAGCGCACGAGGTAAAAAAAATTAGCAGGGCACTTTTCCAGCCATGATTAATATTAGAGTTTTGTACTTCAGGGTATTATGCACCACTCGTATATGCTGAATCGAGGGCTGAATCCTGTGCTGAATCGCAGACTGATTTCTTTCAACCTCGTACGCTTGGAAAAAACAAAATTTTGAAGTTTTATTTTGGCTTCTAACATTCCGCCAGAAAGAGCTAGACCGTTTTTGAAGACAAAAGCTGAGAAGAAATGACGATAAAATTTGTGCCCCTGCCCATTTTCAATGGGCAGCTCGGGCTTTCTGTTTTGTCATGAACGCGCATGTGTACATAAATTAAAATTCATTAGTTAACTGGTCTATAATATTATTTGCATCACGCTCAAGCGAAAGTATGAAGTATGGAAATGACTCAAACACAAATGGACTGGTCGTTGTGGATCTGCAAATATCCTTGCTGTCACAAAGCGTCTTAAAGTCTTCAATTATTATCCCAGGCTAGTTTTCCCAGCCAATTAATAATATCGTGTCGCACGTAGCTATTGACTGTCAATGATTTGGACATCTTTGTATTTTAAGCGTTAATATTCATCAGTAATTATAATCAAGGAGACACATTTACAATTCCTTGAAGTGTTCAGGGCTCAGGAGAATATACACAGAAAGTCAATTTCTGAAGAGCAATTTTTTTTGCCAGTATTGACGACACTACTTGAAAATGAACGAATCGGTTAATTTTGAAAAAAAAAATATTAAAGGAAGAATTCGTTTGTTTTGTCAGATTAACTCTGCGGCTTCCCGACCAAAATAAAGATCCCTCAAATGGACCATGGGATTGGATGTAAAACAAGCAGTACATTAAAGTACAATCCTATGGGAGGCCCTGCAAAACAATTTTTTTCACTTCTCTCTTTCAACGATTTGTCTTCCTCGTGTTTCTGAATGTTGGACAATAATATTCAGGATAATAATAGTCAGAAATATTCGGCGGTCTTAAACTATGATAGTGAATATCAATAAGCCACTACTGGCCAATCAGATTAAGGATTTGAAGTTCATCCATCCTGAACTGACCAATCACGTTAATTTCACACAGTACAGCGACTGCTGCCCTAAGGATGCATTTTACCGACCAGTCTTAAAGGCTTAAAAACATTTTAATAAAAGTATTTCTTGTAATCTATATATGCATCTGTGACTTGAACGAGAGATTCTGGGAAAAACGTATCTTTTTGTTGACTGGTTCACCTCCCAATTACGTTCATGCACAAATTTCATGGCTTGTTTGTCGTCCAATCCCATGTTGGAAGGAATCCGTTGCAAATTTTTATCAGTTGAAATCTGTCGGTCTAAGAAACAGACTACCTATCAACTCTGTGCACAGGTGCAACGAGATGAGAGCCTCTCTGACTACTAATACTTAAACCGTAGTTATGCAGACTTACTCTCGTCTTGGCACCTTCCTTGTGAGGACCCAAAACGTTTTTGGGTCAATGTTTGTCTTCAAAACTGGGTCTCAAATTTGCTAACCAAAATACACCCTTAACCCAGGGAAAGCCGCGTAATTTTCTTTCCTGGGAATGTTAGGTGTAATTTTCATAATAGGGGAGCGGTTAACTGCAAGCTCGATCAGTTTGGTGGACACTTAAAAACTTGAGTGCTAAGGTAAATCTCAGGCTTTACTTTCCTGATATAAAAACATCCTCTAACCAACTAATTCCCCGCCAAGAAATAAAATTACTACACAAGAGATTCGAACTCTGGGCTCGTTGGTTCTAAGCACAATACTCTCCTAATAGAGCTACCATGCACGTCGGCCAGAGGGGCATTTAAGTTGTATACTTAAAAGTTTGTGTTTGTGTTACGTGTTTATAATAATTGCCCCCCAACCTCCTCAGACGAAAAACACACGCGCAACGGTTAAGGTACGCCAATTTTATTACAATTACCCCCAACCCTCGTAGGAAGAAAAAACTCAGGAAGGCCTAACCAAAATACACAAAGTTTACACAGGCCAATGTTTCCACTCAGCTTAACACTGACAAAACGCTTCGACTGAACAAATATGTCGCTTTTTCTGTGCGCATTGTGAAAAGTAGCAGCTTTCAATATGATTAACTTCTTCAGTGTTCTTTGTCATAAACACCATCTCTTTCAGGAAGGAAATGGAACTTTTCGTTTGCATGGAATTTTCAAAGCAAAGTGCACCACCAATTCGATGGAAAAGGCCTTGAAGTTTCCATGGCACATGACGTGGCTCAGTTCATGAATTGGTTACTCCATTATCAGTCTACTTTGCCAGAAAAACAACCTTTTAGTGTGTGGAATTGGTGCCGCAAATTCATAGCATGAAATGAAGTGTAGACTGTCTAGATCATAACCTGGGGCAAATGGATTTTTTTCAGCCGTCATAATAACCGTGGAACAATTGAATTGATAGAAGAGGAAAAACGCAGTTGAAGGCGAGAAATGAACGAATCGGTCAAAATTTGGGAAAGGTGCTGGTCATGTGAGTCATATTTTAATGAAATACCCACACAATTCCAAATGGCAGAACCAATATTAAATTTGGAAAGACAGAACAAAGTAAACGACTCAGCTAGAATATAAAAACCTCGGCCTCCAACATCCGCCATATATTCATGTCTAGGAATAACGTACGTCAGTATCAAGTTAACATACTCAGAGCGTTAACAGTCTAGGAAATACAATATACCATTTACTTTTAATAGTATTCAGGGGCCTGACTTTCATGCATTTGACGTTGAAATTACCACAAGACACCGTTTTTACAATGAAAGAAAACACATTTGCAAAAGACCGGAAGAAATGCGCAGAAGGTAGGACTCATCCCGGACCCTTTGATGAGTGTACATTGTGGCTTTCTGTCTCAAAGATAAAATCTACACTTCTTGGCAGTCTTCCATGTTTTTACCCAGCCCCTGCAGCCTCGGTTTGATTCCCAACCCGTTTCCATATTTCAGAGTGTCTTACTCAGACTTTTCTGGTTTTTCCAGAATGTTTTCTCCCACCTTTAAAACCGACACTGCTTGGTACTGTCTCCCTCTACACGTTTCTTCCGTTTTGGCAGAGGAAAGCGGTCACAACTTACCCAGGCAAACAAGAAGAGAGATGACTGCCAAAGTCCACTTCATGACTGGAGGAGAATCTTCGCAAAGGTACTATCTATGGATTCAAAACAGAGTGAAGTAAGACTAATGATCGACGTAGTTTTGATAACGGGAATCATGCAGAAAACAATAGCTATGTACATGTATGGTCATGTAGGTTGAGAATTCATTCCACTGTGCGACTCCATCGTTTATAAAATTCGAGACGGAATTTCTTTCACTTAACCAAATGTTTTGTGGAAACGCGTTTGTATTTCAGAGCGCAAAAGCTGATCGCCAACCATCGAAATCTTACCTGAAAGTTTCACCTTTTGCAGTGTCTGAAGACTCCACTGGAACTGCGCAATCGCTCTCGGGAAACGCCCTATCAGTACCAAACATATGGGCCGTCACAATGTGCGTAAGCACCTATGATTGGACAGACTTTATCACGTGATGTAGCTTTGAGGCGTCAATGTTGAATAAAGATGAGGCTAAATAATGGCTTTCCAATGTCACGTACACGTTGAGTGGGCCCTGAAAGGAGAAATGTAAACGTGCGACAATCGGTGTGCCTGTTCCACTCTTTTTAAGAGGGGTGTGCAAAGTTGTAACAAACAAAAAGTCCCGTATTGAGAGTAAAAGCTTGAATTTATTTCGTAGGATGATTTGAAGGTCTGTTCTAACTCAAATATGTACACAAACCTGTTTTTTGTAGATGATTCTAGACATGGATGTAAACCCCGGGGTCGGGATATCGTTTGTAATTTACAAAAGCACTGCGTGAATTTACGAAAGGATTTTGTTATATTATTTTTGCATTCAAACTGCGTTATTTTGCAATTTTCAATCTGAAATATTTCATGCCTGGCACTAATGTGCTTCCGTACAAAGGGATGGACCCATTTATACATTTCGTGTGACCCAATGATGCCTTTCACACTCGCTGATAGGGGAATTGTGACATCGTGCGTTGCTCAAGTGTGAGTATTCAAGATGGATCCTTTTCCTGACTGGGAAATATTACGGTTTGAGTTCATTAGCAGCAGGGTGACCATTAGCTTTGGTATGTACCAGAGTGTATGAAAAGAAAGCAGAAAGATAAAATCTGAAGCTAAAGAATTTCAAATAGCAGTGCAACGTGTACTAAAACTCATTTGCGGTAATGAGGAAAAAGAAAATAAAAGCGCCTATTTCTAAACATGCAGTTTTCTCTTTTTTATTTTGTTAAAACATCACTTCAAAAACCTGTATTAAAAGGGAAAATGATTTGCGACATTTGAGTCATTCAAATAAATTTGCAAGACAATAGGCTCTGACAGAAACATAATGTTATAAACGTTCCTCCTGGCTTCCAGGTAATTACTCTAAACCCCAAGAATGAAAGGGCCACAATAATTACACAAGACCCCGATTGTCTGCCTGGGGAACTGAGTGTGGCATGTGACCACAATCCAGCCTCAAACTTCACATTATGATTCCGGATTTAAAGATGTCTTTCCAGTTTTAGAGGGTTTTTCTTACGGGAAAAGTGGAAAAGGGAAGAGAGAAAATGACATTGAAATTATTTGCCCCTGTACATTTTGAATGGACCGCTCAAGCTTCTGGCCTCCAGTTGCGATTTATGCGCATGGTCATTTGAATGAGAATTTATTAGTGAACTGGTCTACGCTCTGGAAACAATCTGGCATGTGCACATTCTCTCATCGGTTTAAAAAAAAGCCTTGTTGGTGGGGAATGTTTTTTTTTATGTAGTTGGTAGCGGTGCGATCATAACCTATGAATTTTTAGTTGGTCGTGAACCAGCGAAGTGCAGTTCCCACCAAAGGAGTCTCCGTTGCTAGGAAACTTGCGCCTTCTCTTGGTGCAACTCGGGGTTTATATACCTTAAGCTTTACTGCGCATAAAATGAAAAGCTATGTAGGTTCCAAAATCTGAAGTCTGCGCTACTCTCTCAACATACCGCTCCGGACGCTTGTAATAACAGCGCCCCCTTGTGTCTGAAGAGATGCGTTTTAATTGAGCTTTAACAGAAGGATAAAATAATAATAGGGATTTCTCATTATGAGCCAAACGAAAAACTCTCAAGGGGCTATTTCCTGTCCCTCCCCAGATATAGATATCATTGGAGTAAATCTGGATGTTTCAGAAGAATATAACTGGCCGAAAGCTTGTTTGGGCTTTTTGTGTGTGTGTGGCCTGTCCATAAGGACAAAATTTGAAAAGAATAATAATTTTTGCTTCCCATAAAGAATTTTGTAAAGAGCAATTTTTCGGTGGAGAGCAGCGAGGGATTGGGCTGATTGGGACAACTTATGCTTCAGAACTTCTATAAGCCAATCAGAGCTATTTAATTATGAGGTGCTGATTTGGAAGAGGCGGAGCCAGGTCTTGTGGATATCTTAAAATCTTGGTGTTAATATGTGGGGATCATTAGTGACAGAATGATTAAGAAAAGAGGGGGGTGGGTGAATCTTGCAGCAATTAGGGATTTTAGAATACAAAGATGACAATACCCACAGATGTTTGAGATAATGAAAAGAAAATAAAAGCACCAAATGTTAGACACAATATGAACAGGCTTTTTGTTTTATTCCACCAAGTTATCGCCTTGGAAAAATGTTTTCAGAATCTTGAGATACAAAACCATTTCTCAAGAATCAAACAAGATGTTATATAACTGTGTTTTACTACCTTTCCAATCAATGCTCCTTTCCTTGAGAATAGAAAAACACAATAATTACTTTAGCCATCGATTGTCTGCATAAGGAACTGAGTCTGGCACCTGACCACGATCCAGCCTCGAACTCGACATTATAATGCAATATTCTAATCGTACACTTCAGTTATCAGACTCGGTTTTCGTAGATTGTAAGGGTTGTGTGTGTCTCCTGGATTCTACAAAATTGTTTAACTTCAGTAATACCAAGCCTTTATAAAAATTAAAGTATTAACATTACTTAAAAGTACTTAGTCGATGTTGATATGAATCATTTCAATGCGTTTCATTTTGTTGTTTGAGGGGCATTCCGCCAGTTCAATATTTCAAAAAGGCAAGGTCATTCGAGAACAAACCTCGAGCGCCTGTCGGCATACGGCCGCGCTGTTTGGGCAGACCTGGCACGTGCGTATTGCTGTTCCAAAATGACCTTACAAGCGCTTCCTTTCGGGCATGCGCTTTTCACCGTACCAAAATGGCTCAAACGTGCTTGCATGCAGAGTTATTGAAATTACTTGATTTCGGATTGATAATGCCAGTTGGTCATAGGCTTTCATTAGTCAGTTCCTCACGAGTATAAAGGAATGAGCAAAGTTTCTTTTTGATCAGTTTTTAACATGACAAAGTGAATCAATTAGCAGTTGGGCTAAGACCTTTATGAAGAAATAGACAATTAAAGGTTAACTTCCAGAAACTGTGTGAAACATAATGGAATGTCACAGTCAAAAAACCCCCAGATGAATTAGGAATGTAGTTTAAGGGGAGATATCAGAAACACACCTATTTAGGAGCAACCAGGGAGTCTACAAAGGTTTTATATTTTCAGTAAGCTTTGAACTTTTAATTCAGTGGTCCGACCAAAAAATCACACGATGACTTGAGTCTCCATTCTTTTTATTTCACTCCTGTAGTAAGTCCTACGCGTCCCATTCCTCATCATGAGGGTGAACAATGCATTAAAAGGAAGCATTAAAGAAATTTGAGAAATTATTCAGTTAGCTTTTCCCCCTTAATTTTATACCAAATCGAAGACTGCAGATTGAACTACGTATTTATTTCAAGAATTTTGAAGGAAATTTACTGGGAGGAATATCAAAACAGCGTAATTTGGAATTTGTCTTTCTAGCTGTGTAGGATCTGTTCTATTCTTGTTACATGTTTACTTCAGATACCATAGGCAAGTAGAGTTGCCTATGATGTTTAAAAAGCAGCTTTGATCAAAAGCAACGTGGCAGACACCACGGCGTAGTTGACCCGACGAGTGGTGGCGCTGTTGCAAAGAGCCGAGGTGCAACAGCAGGTTGTTGTGTCTACTCCTGAAATAGAAGTGGTCTTACAGCTGTTCGGCCCACCGGTCAACGCGCCAAGGCAGCCAATAGAGACAGTACATTGGCGCTGCACAAAGTTTCCAACTTTGATTTTCTGTAAGGATAGAAAAAACGTTGAAACTGTTTGTCTGCTTATGGTAACTTATGTTGTGCTTAAATATTGCTCACATGTTTAATTTGAATAAATCAGAAAAATAAACATCACACTTGACTTATTTCACGGTAATATTGTCTTCATCTAAATGTTCTTGGATTGATCCAGTGATATGGACTGAGCAGTAAGTGCTAAATTGTGATCTGATAGCGGAACAGCACCGTAGACTAGATTGAGAGTGGCGTGCTTCCAAGCTCCCCCTTTATTTTAGTAATCGACTGAAAACATTAAAGTTAGCTTAAGCACTAATTTGTAATTATTCATAAGGGTAGGCAGGTACCAATATTTGTCATAAATGTGAATTATGTTGCTCTCTTTTTTTTGTCTCAGCTTCAATGAAAATGAAGTGTTAATCTCGCATTTAACTTACAATAAGGCTGACCCACGAATTTTGTACCATAAATGTGGAGTGCCACTTGTTAACATTGCCAACGGTCGAGTAACGAGGCAAGATAACAGCCAGTAAAATAGCATGAGATCGAGTTTGATTGTTGTACGGGGCTGATATGTATTCACGACACGAGCGTTAAATTCATAACATGTATAAAAATACTAAAGGACGTAAATATGTTTCCGGTGGCGTGAGTTTCTCGTCCTTCCTGGCATTAATCCAACTAGAGCAGAAACTAGAGGTCGCATTTTTTCCTAAACGATGGCTCTTTTGGTGGGAACTGCTCGTTCACAAATGATTATCAATTGCATTCAAAATGGCGTTTAATCGATGGGGGATGTTTCTTCACAACTTAAGTCGAATGAGCAAGAAAAAATCCAGTCGTAATGGCAATCTGTGTCAGGCTGAAATACTTTTTTGCCCAGGTGTAAAATGTAAGCTTACGTACCAGGCATGCGTCGTTTACAGACCCGCAATCTGTGTTGTTTGCCTGAGCTTTGTTGAATGGGTCATTGCATGTTCCGATATCACACTCGTAGCAATTCAGAGCAAGGCTCACACCTGATCGAAGGCAGTTTGAAAACGGTGTCCTTAAATTTCAGGTAAGCTAACCATTTGATACATATTACAATGTCCTTGCAATTTTTATTTCCAAGTTAGTTATCAATACGGGTGACTCACTATACAGCGCGCCACAAGGAGGTTCCCGCAGACAGGTTACTCACAAGTTTACGAATATAGCACTGCTGCGATTAACGACACCTCCCACGTAATTTGGGAATATTGGTTACGGCATTCCCAGCATCACATAAAACCGTCACTGTGACTACCTAATACCCATTCGCACTGAGCAAATTTCAGGCTTTTCAACCAAGGTAAACCAACACTTTAGTTCAAAAATTCAGGTTTCCTCCGAGCAGTGCAGTTAGCGAATGAGACTTTGTCGACTATTTATCCCATAATGCAGTGCGTAAAAGCCTCTCTATGACAATATCTTGGTGGCGCATTGCAGTGTGAATATCCCGTATTGAAAATACATAAACTCAAACAAAAGCCTCTATAACCACTGCTTATTGGAAGACTTTGACCATGCCCAAAATGGGTTTCCAGATCTACAGCCACATCTGTGGGCCTTGAGTTGAACCAGGAGAGGACGGTCCGTTTCCTAGCAACGGAGGCCATTCGATCGGAGCTGAACTTCACTGGTCCTAGCACGACAAAGAAATGCACGCGCCACGGTCACGTTTTATCGCTTCCAACTGATCGAACACTCCTGAGTAACGCGGCTCTTTTCAACCGATGAGGGGGTGCTTCTCCTCGAGGTGGCTTGTCAGCCTGTCCCTGTGTATGGAACAAAGAACTAGTCCCAGATGTATCGTGGACAAGTCTGCAGCTTTTATGCTGCTCTCTGTCAGCAAACGCACCGGTTCGTCGTGACCGTTCTACTTATGTTTCGATTACGCTCAAGCAAAAGCATGGGTTAAGTACGGCAATGACGCAAACAATAGTGAGATGGTCGGTGTGGGTCTGTGAGTATGTTTGTACTCTCTTGGAATCTTGAATTATTATACGAGGCTGGTAACACTAATTTGCAGGTCAAGGAGTTGTTGATCTTAAAGAGTATAAGCCGACGTTTTGGATGCTTTGGATCAGTAGGTATAATCAAGGAGGAAAATGGACAGTATTGTTATATTATTTCGCAAGTTCGTTAACTCGATATAATATTTTCTCCTATTCGCTCCTGTAAGATCTATAAGTAATGTTCCTATTTTTGAAAACTTTTTTTTTTACGAGACACTTTTTGCCAAGTTCATTTTTCGAAAACCTAAATCCCCTGAAAATAAAAAAAATATATCTCGTACAAACAATTGTTTCCAAACATAGAAACAATGTTTCCCAATATAGATCTCATTAGAACGAACTGGGGAAATCATGTCTAGAAAAAACGAACTTTGGAAAAAAATATACCTCGTACAAACAAAGTCTGAAAAAAAATCCCCTATAAACGAACTTCGAAAAAATTCTACTTCATTTTTGAAAATATATACCTGATGGCACTACAGGGCTTCCGTACCTACCACCAATGTGTTGACTTGACATCAACATAACGTAATGCAAGCTAATGCCAACAAAGCTGTTTCCTTTTATATGTTTTCATTGCGAAATGTAGCAGCTGTCGATATTGACAACTTCATTGCCAGTGTTATTAGTCACAGGCATCTGCTCTTTCAGTGACCAGGTAGAATTTAATTGGCAGGGAATTTTCAAAGGAAACTGCTCAACTGATTCTGTGGTAAAGGCATCGATGCATGAATGTTTGTATGGCACAACACCTGAACTGGATCAGTGCTGAATCATTTACCCCATTACCAGTCTACTTTTTCAAAAAACGAAGCCTTTTAGTGTGTGAAATTGGCTGCACAAGGTCGTAAAATGAAATTAAGTGCAGACTGTCTAGATCACAACCTTAGGCAAATGGAAATTTTAACCACGTAACAATTGAATTCACACAAGGGCAAAAACACAGCTGAAGGCAAAAAACGAACTAATGGATCGAAAATTGAAAAAAAATTTGGTAGAATGAACCAACTTACAAAAAAGGCACACATAATTTCGAATGCCAAAGTTCGGAAGAAAAAATCTAAATAAATGACGCCGCCGGCAATATAAAAACCGCAAACCTGCAACATTCGGCATGTATTCATGTTAGGAATAACTCACGTCATTTAACCAAACTCACACGGAACAGTCTAGGGACTGTTGAATGTGTTTTTCGTTTCTAACCATAAATGTCCACCATCCTTTCACCTAGTCCCTACCGCCTGGGTTCGATTTCCAACCCGTTCCATATTGCGGTGGGTCTCGCCCAGCTATTCTGGTTATCAAGAATGTTTCTTCCACCTCTAAAACTGAAACTGTCTCCCCTCCACAGGTTTCTTCAGTTTGGTAAGAGGACACGTAAATCACAATAATCATTACTTACCCAGGCAAACAAGAAAAGAGATGGTTGCCAAACTCCACTTCATGGCCGCAGGACTGAGTTTTTGTAACGGTATAATCTTGAAAAAGTACAGAAAATGATCAACCCAGTTTTGATTATCAACATCATGCACAAAATATGCCGCACCCATTAGTGTAGAATTATGCACGCATGATGACGCTGTAATCGATCTAGAGGAATTTGTCATATGCCATACGGAAACGTGCTTGCATTTGGACCACAATAAAATTATTGCTAATTATTTGAAATTCTCACCTAAACGTTTCACCGTTTGTGGTATCTCAAGACACGACTGGCACTGCTCAATCACTCTCGGGAAGCGCCCTATTAGTCCCAAACGCAAACGCTGACACATATGGCATAAACACCTATGATTTGAATGCTTTTATCACTTGATGCGGTTTAGCATTGTCAAGGATGAATATTAATGAGGCTATTCTACGTCATTCAAGAGTGTTTATGGAGCTGGTGGAAGGGCCATGTGTATACGACTGTCTGTGTGTCTGTTCCACTCTTTAGAAGAGGGGTGTGCAAAATCATTTTAAACGGAAAGTCCCATTTAAGACGAAATTTCTTGAAATTTTCTAAATTATTATTTTCAGCTTCTGTTTTAACTCATGTACGTACACGAGTTTTTTGTCTCTAAATGATCCTATAAAAGACTTTCTCAGTTTTGCTTCGTAATCGTCAAAGGAATCCTGACCTTGAACTCGAGTACAGAATGCACCCACCATTTGTTTACTGCATTTTCATTGACGCCCTTTGCCCGTAGTACGTGCATATTATGCGGGTTAAATGTACAAATAGATTGAAGTACAAGGTTAGCATTCATAAATAATGCCTATGTTTTGTCTAATAGATATGAATTTTACGATAGTCTGGATTCTGTTTCATTCATGCATTTTTTTGCTTGATAATCCGTATGAGTGCAGCCTGAGCGTTTGAAGGTATGCCCCTTCCACATCGATCGCCATTCACAGCATTGCTAATATGTTTTTCCAAGCTTGCTGAACCGTCCGAGTCGGTGGACTCTGTAAGCACTTTCTGATATACCTGCCAACAGACCGTATGTATTACACCTACTTTATTTTCTTGTGCAGGTTTGATTTTGTTCCTTGGATAACAGTTTGTCATCAGTAGATGCTGACGTGTCTGAATTAGGCTTCGCGTAATCCTGCCTCCTTGATAATGAGCGTGGGGAGTTACACAATACACTCAATAGAATACGACGCCATATCAAGAAATGTAAGTATTTCCGGATGCAGCCTAAATAGTCTTAATTAATTATTATTAGACAATCTCTCATGGTAGAGACGGCTAACCAGTTTACTGCGACCTCCTACCCAGAGGTTGTGCAGAGAGACAAACTAACAGTCAAGAGCAAGACCATCTCAGGCAGGTCAAATATGACCGCAAAAGGGTGATGTATGACCCGAAAAGGGGTCATATTTTGACCCAGAAAATGGTTATACGTACCGAATGGGACCCGATTCTGGATCAATATGACCCGGAACTTTTTAGAGTGCAGTTCCTCGGGCGCATTAACCAGACCTTACCTCCTTTGGATCAATTTTATACGGGGAATTTTCAATCTATTTCAGAGAATAGCATTTCTATTTTCCATCCAAATTATAAAATGAACTTGCTATTGTTCTCGAATTTGTAGACGATATTGAAAAACAGAACAAACATTTCAGACACTGTTGGCTTAGGAAAGAAAACAAACAATTCAGGAATATCATAAAAGCGCCTACTTAGGAGCCACTGTAGGGATTCTACAGTCGGGGAATATATCTTTACGCTTTGAAGTTTTAGCATCACAGTTAGAGCGTGGCTATTTTGCTGCACAGGCCTCGCTTATAAGCAGCGGTGGGTAGTCGGATCAGGTGTCAACGCTGCCAGTAGACTTAAAATCAAGTCGGTAGTCGGTCGTGTTTGTCATCCAGAACAACCGATATGAGCCAGCATGCTGAGTGCTGAGCTGACTGTTCGCCGTTGCCCGCAATCCAGCGCGCCCCGCTGATTCAGCCTGGATACGACCCTTAGTCGAGGGCTGTTCAGTACTGGGTTTCGACGTACGTCGACCCACGACCTAGTCTTGGTTCCAAGACGTTCCAGTTGGTCCATCACACGTACTGTACATACATGTATGTACACATACATATATAGAGCGCTATCACTTCACGAATCGTTATCACAGGAAGGTCTTGGATATTTTGTAAGGTTTTGGGCGGCAACAGATATGGTAATAAAGGTAGGATTTGCATTATTCATATCACTTGACGTATAATCGGTGCAAGTTACGCAAATGCCTTTCAACATATGCTTTATGTTCAAAAGCTACGTTTTCTTATTTAAACATATGCCAACATCAGAGTGAACACGTTTATGAATGTTCACAGCTGTAAGTACTCGCCAAATATGCTTCTATATCCCGGGGCAGCAGCCAAAAAGTTGCCATGAGCGCGCATTATAACAAAAGAAATTTAGTTTTTTTCAATTTTTGGCATGTCCCATCACGGCAGGTCACGATGCACGATGTCCCTGCTCGCTTTAGCACTGCAAATTTGGTCCATTTTTTCCCAAACCTGGAAATTTATAGGGTAACGGATCAACTAATAGCTGAATATGTAAAGTTGTTATAAAAAATAAACTCTTGGCGCATCTTAAAGGCATGTTACAACCACCTCAAGATGGCATTTTCTGCAGATATTGTCGGACCTAGAGATCTTGACGCCATTTATGTTTTCAATTTTTGGTTGAGAGACGTCATGAATTTATATGAATAATTCAATATAAGGCTCAAACGAAGCTGTTGCTTGGCTCCCTTGGAACGTCGAGGGAAAACAATGAAAATCATAAGAAATGAAAACAAAATATTCAAGATCTCACTGCGATAACGATTCGTGTGGTGATAGCGCCCTCTAACAGCGTACGTTTGTGGTTTGTGTCGAGGTATAACTACTGGAAGGTCTTGAAACCAAGACTACTGTCAACGACCCCACTGTGCCCGTCGAACGACTTGATCAACCTGATTTTGGAAGGATATATCATGCATGCAACAACTATACTGCATATTCATATGTTTCTACGGAGAGGGCCAATAGTAGCTCACCTACAAAATAGAATCATCCATTTTAAATATAGGGATGCCAATATTTGATTTGTGCCAGTTTCTTTCATATCTTGTATTTATATCCCTTTTAATGTGATTCTTAAAGACAAATTATACATAACTGGTTCAAGAACAAATCTATTAACTATCTTTTACCGATGCTTTTATGGTAAATCTTCTTTCTAGAATAATGTAAACACCCTCTTCAATGAACGAGACAGTGGTCGTTGTTGATATACGCTCAACTGACTTTTTATACACCAACATGCCCCATAAACAAATGTTTATGTAATCGGTCCGTCTAATGTTGGTAGCAAGCCCAGTATGATATGTATACATATGCATATGAAATAAGCCATGTAGGAGATAAAAGTAGGGTCATACTTTGGTTATCCCAAAGAAAAGAAATTGTGTGATTTTTATCCAAAAGCATAACTGGTATAAAGATGGTAATAGTAGTAATCACCCTGTGTGTGAAATTATTTCGTCTGAAATGTCCCCGTGGATTAGAGATCAATAAAAGCATGTCGAAAAATTCGACTCTCCAAAGGTCACCTGCAGGCGACTTTTGGAAATTTTTGTAGTGGCTGTTTGAATGCAGCCCTCATGCGGTGAAAATCTGCCAGCTGACAGAGCCGATTTGTAACCGGGGCGTCCGTGAATGGGTAAATTTGCATGGACCTTCATTATAAATGAGTTTTCTTATTACTTTTAGGTCCATTTACATCGTAGTTCCCTTTACGTTACTCGGACATTTTTTGCTTCATGTGATGTGTGGCTTCCCTTCAAGGCTTGTGTCTCACATGTCCATTTTGTTTCATATTCCATCGCCTTGAAGTGCAGACAACTCTCTGAAAGAGTTAACGTATAAGTCACAGGGAGCCCACCAAAGAATAGCGGATTACACGACACTATATTTCATCATAAAGTCTTTTTCAAGACTTGATTTCGTCTGAAATTTGTCCTTGATATTGAAACCACTGCGGCCTATGCTAGAACGTATAAAAACAAACAGCAGAATGCAATCGATTGGTCGAAAGCATGTGCTTTAATGTTCCAGTGGCAGTACAGGATGATGTACATGTCTTGTTCCTGAGCAAGCAACTTAGTTTGTCAAGCTCTGACCATCACACTGGTCAATTGTGTCTGCTGCCATCTTCCGTCTAAAACACGCCATTCAGGGGAGGATGGGCCCAAGCAGCCATTTTCAGCGCATTTTTTCCTTATCATTTACCTCGCCATAGACATCTACAGAAAACAATGTATCAACGTTCCCCATCTACTCAATAAATTGTAAGGAATTTGAAGTGTGTTGCATTGTAATTTATGGACCCTGACTCTAATTATCGTCACGAGCATGATGGTTTGATCTTTCTCCGCAAAAAGAAGTGTTATTGGCACTCTCTCTATATATACGTTCAAATCCCTTGAGATGTGTTGAGTCTTCAAGTTATTTGACTTACGTTAATGAGATTGAATGGATGAATAATTTTGTTCATGGAATGGAGCTTGTAGGTCTTTGTAAAATTTGCCCCTGTATGTGTAACCAAGACTCTTATTGGTATCCAAACAAACAGGAAGAGTTGGCAAAGAATCAGCTTAAGACTTGTTCATGCCATGGATCGAGGAAGGGCTCATATGGTGTAACCTCTCAGTGAAGCTCTCATCAGCTTTAAGTTCATGGACAGGTTACCAACAGCCAGCCCCTGGGAGATTTATTTATACAATGTTGCAAGTCTGTGTGCGTTTGCAATGCAGCAAACTTGAAGGTAAACAAATGCTCCATGTTAATCAACTTGATTATTTTATCGATCAGGAATGATTGAATTCCTTTATGAATAAATTATGGTTTATTGAATAATGAAGTATCTTTATCGTGTACATAAATGTATATTTTCATGTTGATAGAGCTTTTCTATGCCGTAGTATTTTTATAAATAACTCTTTTGAAGTGAACAATTATCAACAAAAATGAGACAATTAGCTGAAGGACCCCACTGTCAAGCGATTTTAACTCCAACTAATGAAATCAAGAATGGAATATCTATTCAAGCATGTACGGATCGACTCAAAAGGCAGAAACCAGACTGAATCGCAACGGCACCCAAACCAACGGGAAAATAACACAACCTCACTCAAACTAAACCAGATCAAACCAGAATCAAGAAACCCAATACAACTTCGCCGTACTCCTGCATTACCAAAAATGAACAGCGCTGGCATGAATGAACAGCGCAGTACATGTGCCGACTCCAATAAGAAGAAACAGCACACGAGTCATCTACTGCTTTAGATGATCGTGACTGGTATAAATAATGTCAGTGAGGTCAACCGCAAGGGCAAACAAAGTATGCAACTGGCTCCCACGCTAAGGAAGCCGTTAACCTACTGCCCCATACCTGACCTCGGCTTCAGTGTATGCTGGGTGCAGAAATTCAGAATGTCTGCTGAACTTTAGTCAGGCTTTCAAAGAGCAACTGAGTTGAAAGCGATTTTTCTTTCAGGTCCAATCTCACGTTTAAAAACGTGCGAAGAGGACAAAGTTAATACAGTTGCCATTCCTCGAGCAACAAGTGTAAAAGAATCTCCTCGATGCACAAATTTAAAACTCTTGAACAATTGGAATTATGTCACGTAGGGTTTTAATTAACCTTTTTTTAACGAAATGTTACGAAACCAAGAACAATAAATAATTTGCTACATTATAGAATTAATAATACACAAAATAGTGAAAGTCTAACTCTCAAAGATCCCTCTTTTACGGTAGGTATCTCCGTATGTAGAGCTGTTCTATGGGTTTCTCCCAGCCTGGGCGCCAAGTACCCAACCCCATCATGCACAAACAAGCCTTAGGACAAATTTTAATGCCACTGAGTATGGCTGTGGTAGAGAAATGATTGAATTTTATTTCACAGGATTTTATAGTTGTGACACAGTGAGCAGGGCACACCATGATCTGCGCTCTCTGCTGAGGCCTATAAATACATTAAGCAGCGCCGTAGTAGTTTGGAGTTCCAGGAGGGTAAAATGGATTTTTTTTTCAAATAACTGTGTGGTCCATTTTTCCGTTCGTATACATGCATAATCCTCGAGGCCGAGCCTTTCACTTAAGTTGGTGGCGATGGTTTGAAGCAAATCCAGTTATAATAATAAATAAACAAATAAACAGAATGATGTTTGTTACCGTGGGAGCAGAAAAAAAAGTAATTAATCAGACAAAGTGGGACTGTGTCTTTTAATTTTCTATCTACCGAGACAGTGCTTGCCTGTGGGCCAAGCTACATCGAACACAACGTGCGATACTGCTTGTACGCGTGCAATCCTACGATGTAAGTACATAATGTACTGTACAAATTAGGCGTTCTACTGATGACGTTATCAAATCAGCCTTGCAGCGCGAACAGCCTACAAGGGATTTCTTTGTGGGTGGGGAAACACAGGACCTTTTTAATGAATTTGGGGTCATTTTGGGATGATTTGCCATAAAATCATTGATCCTCTTACCAGAAAAAGATAGTTAATAGATTTGTTCTTGAAAAGCGTTTATTTTGTGGCATAAAGGTCATTCGTGCTTTTTGTATGAGTTCATGCTCAGTGGCAAGCGATGAAAAGGCTAAAATGGAGTCAGACAGATCAGGGGCACATGACCCACCACACAAATCCCAAGACCGTGCACAAACGTGTCGAGGTCCGTCTACTGTGCGGCGCTCATACGTGTACATGTACAGCACGGTCTGCGTGTACATGTACATGTACATGTACATGCACAGTACATTGTACATGAACGTACATGTATACTGAACATGTACATGCACTACTACGGAAAAATGATTCTTGTGCAAGTTATTTAATTCGCAATAACTTTAAATACAACCGATGTTGTTATCGGATCTCAATACGCAGGTCAATTATTTCGTTTGTTTGGATAGTTTGGAGTTGTTTTAAAATGGGAAAGACCCTGGACGTATTGTCTTTTAAATCTGATCGTGTTTATTTTTGAGGAAAATCACTTTTTCAGAATTTGTTTCACATTTTGTGCAACTCCGTTCAGTATAATACAGTGGTTCAATGTTTTCTGATCAGTTTTTAGTTTTCTGGTTATCTGTGAACTTTATTCGTTTGTTTTTTGTTAAAATAAATAATGGCCTCCATCCTAGGAGAGAAGTGTTAATTGGAACGATGTCTGACGTCGCCTGCCTCGAAATGAGGCCTTGTTTAGTGTACAATTATTGAATTTATACTGTATAATTGGGAAAATCGTGTTTTTTGCTGTTTGGGCGAAACCTCTTTCTAAATTGAACGGAGGAAACCCACTATCATTTCACATTTTGGTAATATGATTTAAGCCTTGTTTCTGTGGACGGAAAATGTGAGGCTGCGGATTTATTAGGGGGAAATTGTGTGTATAATGTAGTGACACAGTATTCGGTAATTCTGCCTTATGTGATATTGACAGAGCGGCTATTGGATCAGTTCCCCCGATTGTGATTTTGGCCTGAGTTCGATGAATCCTGGCCTAAACCATTACCTACTCGCCCAAGAAACAAAGCCCGGGGACCTCCATCTAATGTTCCTGTGGTCCAGGGGATGCTCCCTGATCATCTTCATAATGATCCTGAGATAATTAACAACAATATCCTACTCTGATGTCCTACGCTATCCGAGGATAACGTCAACTCAAGATAAATTTCTTGGGAAGCTGTCATCTTCAAGATGTTGTCATCTTGTCTTTTTTTGACGATGATGGGACAAGAGAATGTGCAATTATCCTAGCAACGAAAGCCCCTTTGGTCGAAGGCCCCGTTGGTGCACAAACTACCGTCAATTTACACGCTACGGGCAAAATGAACTCTTCAACGTTGCTCTTTTCAACCGATGACGGGTATGCTCAAGGCAGATTATCTTACGATCTTCGCCCTTCATGAATTAGGAGGTCCTCACTCTCCCTGTAATATGTTGTCATCCTGAGATAAAATTTGTCAGGATCTTAGCCAGTCGGTGGGCACTTCCGGAGCTCCGTAAATTTTACTATGTTAATGTGTTGAAAGGGTACCGCCCCACTCACGTGGTCTTGTTTGCCCAGTCAGAGGCAGTGAACTGCCATAATTGATGCTGCATTGCAGGTGATTGCAATAGTGTATATGCTATCCATCTAAACAGAAGCCAACCTGTCGCTCAGGTAAGATGTTTCGGGTTTTTTTACAAATAATTACACAAAAACACTCCTTGTGCAGTAATCTGTCGTGAGCCAACTCGGCTCGCTTATCTTCCATTTCTTAAGATTGAGAATTACAATGCAACGCGGACTAGTACAGTGTATTTTTAAATGCAATGCATGGAGACACCGCGAGTGACTAATGCAGCACACACCAAATTAGGTCTCATTGGCAGCACTGCAGAACTGATATTCCATTTTTGTGGCACACATCTCACTTGCACCTGAATTGTCACAGCAGACGTGAAATTTGTTCTGCAGCCCAGCCAAAGACGTGTACCAGGGCGATATTAGGCTTAATAAAGAAATTAGGGCGTTGGCCAATGATACGAAAACGTTGGAAGAACTTGTAATAATTAATACTTACGTCATTACTAGATTTAGCTCCATGGGTCAAAATGCGTCACTCGGTATTGTGAAGTAATGTCTACAGGGCCAACATGCTAGGGTCCTAATGGCCAGCAAGTTCATACGCCCGTTTCACAATGTGCACGTCCCTGTAATTTAGCTTAGCCCAGATATGCGAAGCACAATGACCAAGAGGCTATATTATTTACGGAAATCTTGGTTCTGCTGCTGAAAATATTTAATACTAACAGAAGAAGCTGTAAATTGCGCAAAATGTGGCCGTTTGGGATATCTTAATTCATGACCGTGGAGGAATTAAACACTGGCATTGAAATTGAAGAACATTTTCTTGATTTAACCCCCGAAATGCCTCACCAATGGCTTTACAAAACTGTGCACAAAACATGGTCTGTTTATTCATTTATGTTTATTTCCTAGCGGGCCTACCTTCATTGTCAGCCAGAAATAAGCGTCTGTTTTGCCATATCCCGGTATGTCGTCGGTGTTTTTACGAATTAAAAAAAACACAACCAAAAAAGCATAATCAATAATAATTTTTCCTGCCATATTTCGTCCTCTGATCCAAAGACCAAATTAGCAGAGTTTCAAGGCAAATGTTTGCCTAGTGACTGTAAACCAGCAACTAACAAAAAGCTTGGATTCAGTGATTTTCTTTTTTCACGAAGTGAAAAGGCTACATGGTTAGCAGGGCACAAATTAAACACAGTACCGGCACGAGTCTGTGCGTCTACACATATACATGTTGTGCACCAACAATTGCGCTGTGTGGATGGTAACATAATATGACAATGTTCTCAAGCGTGTGAAAATGAAGACTTCCTGGTTTTCCTGTTTTCACGAAGTGAAAAATACTTAACGAATTACTGAAAAACAATATACCCACAACTAAGTATGGATTTTGATTTTTTTAAATCAAAAATTTATTTCATAACCTTTTAAGAAATTCTTCAATCTGGATGCTGGATGGACATCATGTCGATGGTGAATATTTTTCTGTGAAATAGGTATCCCGGATATAATTTATCCGGTGCTAGGTTTGCTAGGGTTAGCAATAGGGCAGGGTTATGCGCCATATTTGTGAAAAATCAGTGTTTCCGGCATAAAAAAGTCAGTTTTACCTGAAAACAAATAATTTTGTCACGCCTTTTCGACTAAAACAGCATGCCTGCTGAGTGCAACTGCGAAAAAGAGCAGGTTGTACGTATATGTACGGATACTTGTCAGTACATGTTATCAAGTTGTTATTCAAAACGCAACCTCGCGCTAAAATAGTAATAAAATTAAAAAAACATAATTTGATTGCTGAATCTGCTCGTATATTTTGTTCCAGTGCAGAAATAAGGACGAATTCAAGGCTCTAGTATACTTTTGCTCTTTGCTTTTTTCCTCAATGCCACTCAAAATCCAGCACTTTGTTTTCTGAAAGTAAAGAAGATACATCCCATCATCTCAGGTTTAGCGGTCTTTATGCAGATTGGCTCCCCAGTACCCGCCTCCCTTTCCACATTACATGAAGTACTTTGTCTCCTTTGCCTAAAGTTTCCCGTCGTATAACGACGCGCGGCTCCACGTGTTATGTCATATACTGTTCCTTTAGAAACAGCGTAATTTGAGTTAGTAAACATACCAAATAATTAGGGCAAATAGTGACATCGATCATAAGGTGCAAATGATCACTGCATCATATCGAGACAAAAAGTGTCAGCTACAACATAAATAACATTTCGAAAACTAACTCATCGAAATGGAAATGCCAGGGACAAGACAAAAATAGGAACATCAAGTTGAGTCGGTTTGCCTGTTGCTGAGCCTTGTACGTACTGAGTCGATTTTGGGGTTGGCTAAGTGAGCTACACGCTACAATGATACGTTCTGCCCCTAACCCGTCGTTGGCTTCTGGATCTATTATTACAATTGACCCGCCGATCCGCGCCGTGTCTTGTGTGAATACATGCACATGTACGTGTACACGTATACATGCATGTGCCACACAGAGCACATGACATTGGTGTACAGACGTACGTGTACTGTATGTCCATGTGTAGTACAGTACGTGTACTTGCGCATACTGGTACAAACTCACAGAGACCAGTAATAAACTCTAATTTATGTGCGCCTGCGCATCAATATACCGTAACTGGGGGAGGGTTCGTCCGTCTGCATCCCCGCACACGCGACTAAATAAGGTCAGCTTTTGAGACAAGAATAGATGATGAGCTATAGTAGAACATTTTGCGTCCCCCCAAAATAAATAAATAAATAAATAAATAATTAACTGTCGCGCACTTCGGTATTTGTTTGCCTCGGTATATCCCCTCTTCGGGAGTTTCCTTGTCACCCCCTAAGCAAATTGGTACGACCTTGTGAATGCTTTTTTTTTTTTTTTTTCGAACTAAAAAAGCAAAGATTTATGGTTGTCCGCTTTGTTATGGATTCGCACCCCCCTTTACATACACACACAAGTGTGTATTTGCCTGCAACTGGGGACCCCCTATTGTTCCTCTTTTGTTTGTTTTGTTTACGAGGCCACCCATATGTTTTGTACACAGTTGTCAATCGGGGACCCTCTGTCAATCGGGGACCTCATTGTCCTCTATTGTTCAGGGTCCCCAACTGAATGCAGAAACAAACTCACACACACACAAAAATTCCTAGTTACGGGCCTGCACTTCAATTGCATTATTCCTAGGTCCGCTATTAAAACTGCCATGCTGTCACCGCTAGATGGCGTACAGAGTCACAGCACACAACGCGGCTGGCGTGTACGTAAATACAGGTGGACGTACACTACGTGTACATGACAGATGCCGCGTACTGTACAATGCACTCTCAATGCACATGTACGTGACCATTGTCGCTCCGTTGATGTCTTGTATACAAAGTGAAAGATGAAGCTGAGGTTTTTGCCTCTGCATACTGTCAATGGGCCGCTTAAGCATGCTGCCTACTCTGGCTACAGAAGAGAAAAAAAATAATCGGTAAAACCGATCATCAAATCTACCCCCCCCCCCTTATTTTCTCAACACAACCTCAGAACTTTGGAGAACGTCTGGAAGAAAAATCAGATAATTGTTTTAGGCCTTAATTTTTGGGGGAAAACTTTATCAAACCGAAAACATATTTCTCTCCATTAAAAAGGCATTGGAAAAAAACTGGTCCTTGTGCAGTACGTCGGCCCGCTAATTACTGTTTTGTACCTTTCTTCAGTGTATGAAGACTGTGTGACATTATGTTTGAGTTAGGTAGACTGAACAGGAAGATATTATTCTGTTTGCATGTTTTCATATTCAAATTGTGAACTACAAAAATGGCTACTTGAAAACATTTCTGAGGAAAGGTTGATCGCTGGCTTGTTATCATACACTTACACAATAATACATTTCCAAAGCAAATTGAATTTATGGTTTGTGCGCAAATCAGTGCAACAATGAAGTTCAGTGCCTTTGACCGCAGATCATTTTGCTCATGAATATGCAAATGTGAATGTCATAAACACTAAAAAATTTCAAAATATGGAAAACAAAATTTAAAATCGGGTTAATTGAAACCCTGAGATGAAATAAGAAGGGTTTTAGTAATATTATGTAAAAGATTTTTATTTCATTGTCCTTTTCAAAACTACATGTGATTGCAATCTGCGAGGCGATGACTCGTTTGCAAGGTTTGTTAGAATTCATGACAAGTCGTTTCATACATATAGTCTTGTTCTTTCTTGAAAGCTCGGTCGAAATCTATTGGTGAGGATCTAGTTTAAGATTAGTAACATTAATGGAAATGGTGGATTAGAAACTTGGTCTATTCGGTTTAAAGGACAAAAGGAAAACTATATGGGCGCCTCTCTGTTATTTTGAAAGGCAGTAATGTCTGTAATTTGACGTAAAACTACACCAAAATTGCAATATTTGCCAAAAGCTTAAAAAGGTTTGAAGGAAAATTGCAGAAGTCATATTTCGGATGAAGTAGAAACATGTTTTATCAGTTCCTAGCGTATCAACGGAAAAATTGAAATTAAAATTTTAGAATTTGAATTAATAATTTTTTTTTTAGATTTAGATATTACAGATGTTATTTTGACCCAAATTATTTTGCACTGTAATTATACAGTATATGCAACTTCCGTATACTGGTCTTATTCTTGCATACATTGTCAACAGAGTCTGGTGTACAGCAACAACGTTTTTTGACCAACCATGAAGTGGGCTTTGGTGTTCGCTTGTGTACTTGTTTGCCTCGGTAAGATGCTACACTATGAACATCTAACAAGAGAAGTAGGGTGCAATAACAATGGACGCTCACTGTTAGTGCACTGCGTTTCTTTTGTTAGATGTTCGTAGTGATAATCCACAACAGTTTTATCATGAAATAAACCTGTTTATATTTCCTACGTAATATCTTGTACTTTTCAGTTCGTTCACGGAGCAGTCATGGCATTCACTAATGTGTCAAATTTCATTACCAACCCGTAATTTCCAACAGACCCATTTATAGCATTCGTGATTAAAATGTTAAAAATCTTGGTTGAGAATAATATGCCATTGGGGAAAAAAACCGTTTCCATAACTTGTCTGTGATTGTGTCTATTTCTATCCAGTTGGTAGAAATGCAGCGTTGAAGTGCTATCAGTGCAACCTTGGCAACAGCGCTTGCAAAGACCCATTTGACAAAGACGCAAATAACAACCTGCTTCAAGAGTGCCAATTTGCTTTGGGTTTATCTGGTGCTTGTTGGGTGAGTACCCTCACTTTGAAATAGAGCGGTTAGGCTAGGGATAAGATTCTTAGTTGCTAGTTACAAAACGACCACAGAAACAATAAGCTAACTAATCATTCAAACTTTGTGACAGTTTCCCTGAAAGAATATTCAATTTATGGCAGTTATTCCCTGCCCGTTTCATTTTTAAAACCAATAATTTGAGGCAAAGTTTATTCGATTTCATTGATTTCGTCTTCATATCCCCGTTTGAACATCCAAACGTTTCAGCTGACTTTCCTTTTTAAGCACGTATTCATCAAGTCGGTTGATTCAAAAGAAATGAAACCCTTTTATTCATTCAAATTCCAAGGATTCCAGTGGAACAAAACATTTGGGAGAACCCGCTTCCATTCAATTGTGTTTCTTTGGAATAGCGTACATAGTGCACAAAACAAGAAAACACCGCAAAGATTAAAAATCTCTGTATGTGATTTTAACTGCACTAGTCAGAAGGTTTCTTTTATGAGAAACGGCGATTTAAATCCCATAAATCAAATGACTGCTGATAGCAAACCGCGTGCTGGTTTGTATGGAAAATTAAAATGAACTCGAGAAATTTTTAAATTGACAGAAAACATGTATCGGCCTAACTTCATTAATGCATTCTGAGGAAATCGATTGTTTTTGTTGATAATTGCCAGACAACTGTGTTTATAAAGCGAACATTTTGTTTAATATGATGGCCGCATACGGTATCTCTATCCCTGAACCTTTCCAGCTGCACCTCCGCATACGAGGAGACACCCTCGCATTGATGAGCGTATTTAATTCCCGTGTTTACTGACACATTAAGTCCCAAGGTTTGGAAATATTTCCAAATTTGTTAATAGGTCTTCCGAAAACTATTCCACCAATTGGAAATTATCTGGATTTTACTTTCTTTTAGAAAATCAAAACCAATGACGTTGTCACACGTAGTTGTACTGCGAAGGCAACATGTGATGCCATCGGTGGTCTTAATGCTTGCGGTGACAATGCATCAGGTGCTAACGCGTGCTGCTGCACCACAGACGGATGCAACGGCGCTACGACAACCAGCATCAGCTATTTGGCCGTGACTGCTCTGCTCGTCCTGACAAAGGCCTTGCATTAACTGTCTTGGAGGCAGCTATCAAAGGCATAAGGACAGTTGATTTTTATTTAGATGTTCCCGTCAATAGTTATATCACGTGACACACCGGATGACTTATCAATGATTGCAAGTCCTTGAATTCCAGCGAGGGCCGGCCACTAAAGTTGTGTATTCCAAGTATGCTGGAAACTACTTGAAGTCTTCGATTACAAGTAAACTCGTGTCTGTGAAATATAGCAAGTCACTACGGCTTAGACTTATAAGTGTGCCTATGAAAGCCGCTTATACTTCTAAAAAGACAATTTAGAATGCCGAACAAGTTTCTATTTGATTTTCATTCATTCGCCATCAAATAGTTCACGTCATGAAATTCAATGCGGGCCGTTTTCCAATACTTGACTTTTGCTCCGTCTCAGGCTTCAATTTTTTTTTTTTTACTTCCTGACTTTGTGGTTGTAAGCGCAACAGTAAGTCTTATAGTGCCATAGAACATCAAGTAAGATGCAAAAGAACCAAACACCACAGTATTTTAATTTAAGTTAAACGCGTCACCCCCACAATCGAGGATTGGTTTCCTACACGAAGGTTTCCTACACGAAGCCTGAGACGGAGACGAAGTTGAGTATTGGAAAACGGCCACGGCGGTTTCACAATGGTGCGCCACCAAGAGTTTGCCTCACGGTGGCCAATTATAACGTGCAACAATTGTCTACCCTTTCCAAACGCGCATTCGGTCGACAAATTTCGCGCAAAGTGATTGGCCAACGCGTTGCAAACTATTGTTGGCGCACTATTGTGAAACGGCCGTATTGAATTTCATGACGTGAACTATAGTATATGTAGCTCGGACGAATCTTCAGTAATTATCTTTGATGGATTTACATGAAACTGAATAAAAGCCTTTTGGTATTTGAACCAGCTTCAAGGGATTGAGAAATGAAAGCTCATGAAGAACACGCTTTCATGGAGATATTGTAAATGATGATAAATTTTGTACCGAAGCTAAAACTACAGTTCAATTTCAACTCTTGAAAGGAGGCAGATAATAACACATTAATTTGATTTGCACCCTACATTGGTTCAATAACTATTGAAGAAAACCTCAGCCACTACCGTAGAAATCATAAGATCATGAGAAAACAATAAACGGATTAAAACCTGCGACACAAATTTAGATCATAAAAACGATTATAAAATGGTTTTGAGCCAATTTGCAGCGCGTCACTCTCGGACATCCAAACGTTATTGTCTGCGTTCTCTGTCTACATTGACTGAGGCAAGTCACACCATTTAGATGCCTTTTTCATATCGGTCATTACAACCCCGATTGTCTCTTTTGGGACAAATGTCACTCATTAAGTCTTCATGATGTGTACACTAAACATTGTAAAAAACTTAATGAATTGAAAGTCTTTGGATGTGTCCTATCCCCTCAGACGACACCTTTCAGTTCATTTAGAATCAAAATGCAATATGTTTGTGTGGCCTTTTTAATGAGAATATTGTTTTTATTTTAGAGTGTTCGAGGCTGGATAGTGGTCAGGTGCCACACTCTTTCCCTTGGGCTGGGTTAATGGAATAATTCCATTCAGAAATAGATATTTGTAGTTGATGTTGTATTTCCTACTGCAAACCATTGCAGGATAACTGTACCTTATCTCATCAGCAATCGTAAACCAGCATTTATTATGCATCACTACGATCGAGTTGGATTGCTAGAATCATGATGTAGGGCATTTGTCGTCTTTTTGTATGATATTGTTATGCGCAATAAATCATGAACTTAATGCTTTGCGTATATGTTCCTCTGTTGTTTTAACACTCCAAAGAATTATCTTCTTCAAGAAAAGTGTCAGTGATGGTGCGCAGTGCGTTTATAATTATTCCTGTGAACTCACGGAGGATAAGAGACCTCTCGGTCGACCAGGTGATTACGCTTCAAGTTTGAGTTAAGGATACTGCATACCACGAGGGTAAATCGTAAAGGATGCCCTCATTTTGCCTGTACTATGTTGCCATCCTGAGATACAACTTTCCCGGATCTCAACAAGTCAGAGGTCACTTCCGGAGCTCCGTACATTTTTATCATGTTAATGTGATGAATTGTACCGCCCCACTCATGTAGTTTTTTTGTCCAGTCGCATGCCGTGTGCAACTATTTGTTGATGCTGCATTGCAGGCGTTAGCTATTGCGTCTACGGTATCCGTCTACACAGAAGCTACCTTGTCGCTCAGGTAAAATGTTTTGGTTTGTTTGCAAATAATTATTACAGAAACACTTCTTGTGCAGTTATCTGTCGTGAGCCGACTCGGCTTGCCGATCTTCTTTCCTTAATTGTGAGAATTACCACAAAAAAAGGAGAACATACAGAACGGAAATGCAATGAATGAAGGCACTGCGAGTGACTAATGCAGCACACACCCAGGGACTCATTGGTCGCACTGCAAAGCTGATATTCCATTTTCGTGGTCCACATCTCACTTTCACCTGAATTGTCAAATCAGAAATACGGAATTTGTTCTACAGCCCAACAAATGCAAATTAATGATGCGTACCCGGACGGCACTAGGCTTTATAAAGTAACTAGGGCGTTGGTCAATGATGAAGGAAATTGTGGAAGAGCTTGATAATTTACGCTTAAGTTATCGTTAGGCTCCCAGATTTGTGGCAGGCTCGTAACAACGGCCCACAATGTCGTACACACGTTTCACAATGTGCACATCATGTCACTGTGCGTTATTCAGCTTACCGGCACACGAGGTACAGTACCAAGGGTGCTCTATTTACGGAAATGTTGGTTCCTCTGGAGATGTTTAACAGTACTAACGACAGAAGCTATAAACTGCACAACATATGGCGGTGACCATGCAGGAACTAAACTCTGACATTTGAACTGAAGAACTGTTACATTTCATTGATTTACCTCCCGAAATGCTGCAACAATGTCCCATAGCAAAACAGTCCCAAAACATGGTCCTTCATGTTCATTTCTGAGCGGGGCTAACTTCACTGCCTGCCGAAAATTAGCGTCTGTTGTTGTCCGTATCCCCGTATGTTGTCGGTGTTTTCACGAAGTGAAAAAAGGGAAAATTGATTATGTTTCCAGTTATAGCATATATTTGCAAATATCTCATAGGAGTTTGTAGAATTCTGTATCATGATTTTTTCAAAGTTGAAGGGGCATTTTAGTAAAAGTGATTGAAGTAGTACGCATTGGCCTGTCATTACGTAATACACAGCGCACAATTATTGTACTTGTCAGCTCTAAAGATCACCATAGACCATTTTGCAAGTGTGAGCAGGCCATTGGAAACGTACGGGGGGGGTTCAATTTTGATCGTTTTCTGTCACGTTCTCTTGCTTTGTTCGAAAGGAGACTGGCTTAAATACAGTAACCTCATGAGCACAGGAAAAAATAACGATTGTAAAGTCTTTTTACAGAGCACTGAAAATCCCACTTAGATTAGAAACTAATAGGATTTTTAAAAAAATTTTTATATTCTATTAGATTTTCTATTATAGTTTTATACTATGGGATATTACAGATGCCGTTTTTGCGAAAACTATTATGCATCACAACAATATAGAATGTTAAACCTTCATGCTGGTATACACTGATCTTATTCTTGCATACATTGTCAACAGAGTCTGGTGTTCAGCAGCAACGTTTATTTAGCAACCATGAAGTGGACCTTGATGTTCGTCTGTGTTCTTGTTTGCCTTGGTAAGATGATAATCTAAAACAACTTTTTCAGCTGTTGTTTTTAGTTTGTTTTGGATTCTCAATTCTTCTACCATTAATGCACTCGTAACACGCCAAATACCAGATGCAATTCTAGTGTTTTGCTGATGCATCGAATTTGATAATCAATATGAAATCCTGAAATAACATACCTATTATGGCATGCCCATGGTGGAATAAAGACCAATCACATTTTGCCTACAATTTCTAAAGTTTGCAAAAATATGAACTTTTGGTTGGTTGTCGATGTTGCCTCAAATTAGCTCAAAAAGACAATTGTCCCATTAATTTTAAATAGTTTTTTTTATTTATATAGGTATTTTCATTTAGTATTAATTAGAACTTGTATTATTAATAGGGGTTCTGATAGCTACGTGGAATCCTTGAAATTCCGGAAATTGTTTTTGTACGTATGGCCTAGAAGGCCGAGCAGCCACTTGTAGGAAAACAAGACCGTGATGCAGCGGCGCCAATTGGTGTCAGAAAAGGGGAGGGGGCGTCAAGGTGGTAGGCGGGAAAGGTGGAATGATATCGTGTCGGCCACGATATTTGTCTCTTGCTACTGTTTCAGTTCCACAAGAGTGGAAGTTGGCGAATGTGGTTCCATTGTTTAAATTGGGTGATGATGATGCAATGTCAAATTACCGGCCTATTTCACTGTGTTCTGTTGTTGGGAAAATCCTGGAAAGGATTATTTCTAAACGTCTTGTTAATCACATGTACAGAGGGGGATAATTTCACCTAGTCAACATGGTTTCTTGCCCAAGCGCTCGTGTGTTACAC
>NW_019091440.1:1333797-1363687 GCF_001949145.1 Acanthaster planci
ATAACGAGAAGGAGTGCCTTTTATAAAATGTGCACGCCAAGTATAAAACAAAACTCAAGAGTGGCACAGTTGAGATATTAAGGGAGAGGAACCAACCGTGAGATGGGTAAAAATAGCCCGGCTCTTTGTGAGTTGACTCAAAGTCGGAATCAACCACTGAAACGCATTTTAAAAAATTAGATTCCGCAATCTGCAAAGGGGAACCTGAAAGAAAAAATGTCAATTTTATATGAATACGTGTTGAAGGATTTCCTCGAAATTGGTTGACAAACCCTTACCACATACAAATAGAAAAGGAAGTATGACAAAGTATGACAAATTCCTGTAGTTATTTTCACAAAACCAGTCCCGATGTAAATTATTTCCTCATTCTTTTTCAAAAGTCCCCCAACAACAACTCTGCTTCTGATATTTATCCGGATTGTCTTTCCTCGTACTAGAAACTTGAAACTGGCGACTATGTCCACCGTCAGTGCGCCTTGAAGGAAGATTGTGCTAGATCTGGTGGGATTAATGTTTGTGGCGAAGATAAAACTGGCACTTACATTTGCTGCTGCACCACAGACGGATGCAACGGCGCTATGACAACCAGCATCAGCTATTTGGTCGTGACTGCTCTGCTCGTCCTGACGAAGGCCTTGTATTAACTGTATTGGAGGCAGCTATCAAAGAAAGGACATCCAGTTGCTTTAGTTATTTAGCTATTTCAATAAATAGTTAAATCAAGTGACACGCCGGAAGAATCACCAGGGATTGCATAGCTTCGTGAAATATAGGCAAGGGGAAAAGTTGCTTATTCTTAGCAAACTTGAAACTCCCTGAACTCTTCGATCGCAAGTAAGCCCGTGTCTTTAAATTATAGCAAACAATTACGGCTTAGATCAGGGCCCAATTTCATGGCACTGCTAACTGTAAGCAAAAAATCGGCGCTTACCGTAGCAGAAAATTCTGCGCTTATGGCAAACGTATTTCACTGGTTAGCGAGGAATTTGGGCGTTGCACATGCGTATACGCCCTAACTAAGGATTCTGTGCTTAAACTGTCAGCGCAGAATTTTTCTGCAGAAGTTTGCCTACTGTATGGCATCATGCCGTAATATATTAGCATCATAGTTATAGCATGGCCATTTGCTGCATATGCCTCACAAGTACCGGTGGGTAGTTGGATTGGGTGCTTATTTGTAGAAATCACAATCTCATAAGGTAACAAGAAATGGAACAAAGGTCACGACAAACAACAAGAAACGATCAACAAACTAGTTGTGAGCCAATCTGTAGTATGTCACTCGGTCATTACGACATCACTACGCCATTTAGGTATCTTTCTCATGCCTGTCATTACAACCCTCACAATATATTTACGGGGACAACGGTCACTCATTGAGTCTTTCAACCAAACGTGTACATAAATATTCCCAATCGATTCCATGATTTGATAGTCTTTGGATGTGCCATAGCCCAAAAAGGATATCTTTTAGAGTTCATTTTAGAGTAAAAATGCAATATGTTCGTGCAGCCTTTTTAACGAGAATATTGTTTTAGATGTTTTGCAGTGTTCGAGGCTGGATAGTGATCAGGTGCCGCACTCTTTCCATTGGGCTGGGATAATGGAATAATTCCATTTAGAAACAGATATTTGTAGTTGATTTTGTATTTCTCACTGCATTTAAGGCATCACTACGATAGAGCTGCATTGCTAGAATCATGATGTAGGGCATCAATATGCGCAATAAATTGTGAACTTGTTCCTTTGCGTGTATCTTCCCCAGTTGTTTTAGCTCTCCAGAGAACTATCTTCCTCAAAAAAGTGTCAGTGATGGTGCGCAGTGTGTTCACAATTATTCATGTAAACTAAAGGAGATTACAAGACCTCTTGGTCAACTGGGTTATTACGCTTCAAGTTTTAACAAAGGCTATTTCATACCATGAGCATAAACCTCGGAGTTGCATGGGTGCGGAAGGATACATACCATGAGCATAAGCCCCGGAGTTGGGCGCGGAAGGATACATACCAAGAGCATAAACCCCGGAGTTGGGTGCGCAAGGATACATACCATGATCATAAACCCCGGATTTGGGTGGGGAAGGATACACACCGTGAGCATAAACCCCGGAGTTGGGTGCGCAAGGATACATACTGCGTGCATGAACTCCGGAGTTGTGTGGGGATATTTATTGAACGTCTTACCAAACGAAATGTACTCAGTGTCCTTCAGAAATGAAGAATGTACATGTACAACCCATGCCGTTCTGATGTAAAATTCCGAATTAATTAATGTAATACATATTGGGTGTCTTTAGAATGAAACCAATGAAGGTTGCCATTTCCAAAAAAAGAATTAGTCATATTCAGAAAAACAACTTCATTTCATTTTTTTTTATTTGTTCGTGGTGGTAGTAGGGTGTCTGCAGAATGGCCAGAAATCATGTGTTATGTTCGTTCCGCTAAACGCTACACATGACCGAATCCACATCCCGCGACTTCTTCTAACTATCCCTAATGCTACTTTTAGAGGGGGCTTCACTGATGGAATCATCCGGGCAGTCACTGAAACAGGGCGGGGCCAAACCTACGCTCCCATATGTTTGTACACAGACTCCCCACCACGTGTCTGCTACATGTTTGTGAAGAGTATACCCTCTCCCTTCTCCTTGGCCACTGAGTCACAACTGGCTGGCGCCCATCAGATAGCTTACTGACCTCCAGCCCCCCCCCCAACCTGATTCTAGCCATGTGGAAAAAAATCTTTGACCACGCAAAATGACACACACAGGCTGGCCTGAGGAGGTTTCCATCTCTTTTACTTCAGATGGCAACAGAATTCGATTTATGAGTCCTTTGTAATATAAATATGATTTGGCCATAATTTGGACAACGTGCCGCACAGGTGCACAAACTGAGGGGGATACTCTGTATTACACCTGTACATCATGGACATCGTCCCCTAGGATGATGGCAGCCCCTCCCTTCCAGTTTCCATGGTCGAGCAAGCCCCGCCTCCCCTATCCCAAAATTTCCAGCACGAAAACGTCATTATAGCATACACTGTTCAGGTTCCTCATGTGATTTCCGTGATGCCGTGTCCCTTTTCAAATCGACCATACACAGAACAGTTGAGCGCTAAGTCAATTTTGCTAAATAAAAGTTCCTCTTGGGGGATATTTTTTTTCGCCTCGGTCTTTCACAATGTTTATTTTGGTTCATGGATGCGCCTATTACCAAACATAATTGGTGGAATGGTCGCACATGCATAATGTAACGATCCGTGCCTCCATTGCAGCACCAAGCAGCGCGATAGACGGTCCAGTCATGGCAAGAATGACTTATTATGTTATGTGTGGACATACAAACCGGGACTTTGGACGCGTGGGATCTGCGAGTGGCTTCACAATCGCTGTGATAGTCTTGATGTGATCAACAGGTCTGGGCAACTCCTCGTCATCCATAGTGAATCACGAGAGTAGGCCTAACGATGGCATTTAACAACCAACAGCTTGATGACAAGTGAGATGTGTTTATGTTTACTAAACCCTTCGGCAGGGTACCTGTACGTGCCCGTATAATGACCCATCGATAACCTCCTCCTGTCAATCAGGTCCCGTATAAATTCTGCAAGATCACAGGCTCAACATGTAATTCCGTACATGTATGTTGGTAAAGAAAATGAATTGCATTGAACTAACTTACGGAGAGCTGAATTTCACTCAACGTGCTCTCTAAAACTTCCTCGTAGTGCCCTCACCCTCAATTACCTGTATCTTACTTTGTTAGTGGAATCAATAATAAGAAAACCACTGGAAGCGAAATGCAATCCCGTTTGTGTTGTGTTGTCCGTCACTGTGTCCATGCGCTCTCGTGGCTCTCGTTGGTACCCGCACACAGTTGTGCAAAGGTCACTCGACTCTCTTCTAGCAGATCAAAAATCATGACGCCGTTCACTTAGAGGAAGTAAATGATATCTAATCTATCGAAATTAGCTGATGCATTCCATGTTTATTTCTGTAAAGATAGAGTGGTGATTCTCTCAATCAAAACAGTGTTGAGATTAAATATTCAGTCTAGTTTTGGTGTGGATTTGATCCTTATACCCTCAAGAGAAATATAGATCTTAGTCAATGACGGATCGGTGAGAACGCAACTGGAGCTTTGAATTTTTTGTCGTACGAGTGATAAAAAAGAAGGCTACTTTTAAAGTTATTTCACCGTCTTTCTTCCAAAAGTACAAATCTCTCAATTTCTTCCCACTGAAAGGCTTTTTTAAATTAATTACATTCTTGTCTCCCCCAACCAAAGTGGCCTAGAGCCCGTGTCTTTGGATTTGTCCTTTGTCTCATAGTCTCCTTACAGTTACTCCGACAGTGGACCGATGTTGTATTGACGTCGTTGTAACGTCAGGCGATGACCAAGTTAATGTTGAAAAAACGTCAATATCAGACGTCTTTCTGACGGCATTTTGCACCCGATGGTGATGTCAAGATAACGCATAAGTCACAGGTCGAGAAGCCATTAGATTGACGTCAACAAACTGCCACGAAAACATGTAATTTGTAGGACCTTTTCCTTTTTTTCAAAGTCTAGCAGATGTTGAAATAATGTTCTATCGACGAAAATGTATCTTACCTGCGACTCGGGGAGCTTCCTGAGGGGTCGGGGCTTCTATTTTTTATTGACAAATAAAATTGTTGTCAATTTCTTCATGTAACCAGAGATTACATTTTTACATCCTGATATATATTCCAGGATTATATTTACAATTAATAAACAAAGCCACTTTTGTTTATTAGCCTCCCGAAAGTAATCATGGTGGGTAGATGGAAGACAGAAAAAAATCATTCTCGTGAATATATTACTTTTCCGGGAAATTAATGGCGTTTATATGCAAAACTACAGTCACAAAGCAAAACATTTGTGAAAAAAAAAACCAATTGCTTGAGAAACTGATGAAAAAGGGCAAAATCACTCGGGAAATGTACAAATGCCCCTCTCCTCACTAAGTATCACTGATCACGTATCTTTTGGCAATAAATTTCAAAGCATTAGTTATGTGGATCAATTCTGGATGAACTAATAAACTGTATATTAATTTTGCATTTGCCCTGCCTGACGTGTATTTAACACTGTAAACTTAGTGTATACACCGAAGGCTTGTGCAAAATTACTTGACACGAGTCCATGATTGTCTTTCGCTCTTGACTTGGCAGACCTTATAATGCAGGCCAGGGCAATGTGACTGTCTATGATTTGTAACAGTTAGCAGATTGCGACATAATTTTCACTCAGAAATGTTCAGAACCGTAGAATATAGTTTTCATGCTCTAGATGATGGCCCATGATCATTAGCATAAACGTGGTTAAAACTACAGAGATCAATAGAGTACTCAACTAAGCATTTTCTTGCCTTTACACAAGACTAAGAGAGATAAACGTGTGTATTATAAACTAATAAATTACTCAGCATAAAGTCACAATAACCATTGATTATTTATACAGTCGAACGTTGTGGCAGCATTGTTCTAATGTTACTATAGCAATTTGGTACGGAGCACTGGAAGTGCCATCCCACTTGGTGAGATCCTGATTTTTTTTTTCTGGGGATGACGATATCATTCAGGAAAGATGACGATATCCTGAAATAAGTGATCACTGGTTGAAGACATCGTAGACGTCTAGGACTGAAAAAGCATCACCCTACACGCTACTGGTACTCAGATCTCCGTATCTTGCCATTTGTAGAGAGGGACAATTACAAGTCGTTATCCCATAATGTCGGCATATTGAAGGTATAATCTAATCCATGCTGATTTGTTCCGGGCCTGGGGTCCACGTATTGCAGAATGGCAACCCTAAAAATCGACATCTTTATGCCAAAGGATAGAAACATTTCTAAATTAGATGACGACATTCAAAGATACGTTCCTCTGAATGACGTCAAAGGGATATTATTTACATGAGATATCATCCTGAAGATGGGATGTTGGCTCCTTAGATAATGAATCGGATGATGATGGTATCCTACTCTGTCGTCATCTCAAGACACATTTCTCAGGAAGCTGCCATTTTATTTTCAAGATGTTGTCATCTTATCCCCTAATGTTGATTTCCCATCAATTTGTGACATGGGAGTTTCTAGCTGGAACAAGGTAGGTCGCAATTTTCCTAGCAACGAAGGCTCCTTTGGCCGGACCTGTACTTCGCTGGTTCACTATGAGTTACAGGCAAAACCAGCCGAACCAACCAAACCGTTACCAGCAAAATGAACACCTCCAACCAGCATTGCTCTTTTTGACCGATGAGGGGAGCTTCTGCTCAAGGCAGATTATCGTACGGCCCTCATCACATATGAATTAACCCAGGATGCCCTCATTTTGCCTGTACTATGATGCCATCCTGAGATACAACTTTCCCGGATCTCAACAAGTCAGAAGTCACTTCCGGAGCTCCGTACATTTTATTATGTTAATGTATTGAATTATACCGCCCCACTCACGTAGTTTTTTGTCCAGTCGCACGCTGTAAGTATTTGTTGACGCTGCATTGCAGGCGTTAGCTATTGCGTCTACGGTATCCGTCAACACAGAAGCTACCCTGTCGCTCAGGTAAAATGTTTTGGTTTGTTTGCAAATAATAGTTACAGAAACACTTCTTGTGCAGTTATCTGTCGTGAGCCGACGTCAGCTTGCTGGTCTTCCTTCTTTGGTTGTGAGAATTACAACAAAGCAGAGCATACAGTGTGGAAATGCAATGAATGAAAGCACCGCAAGTGACTCATTGGTCGCACTGCACTGCGCTGCTGATATTCCATTTTCGTGGTCCACATCTCACTTTTACCTGAATTGTCAAATCAGAAATACGGAATTTGTTCTACAGCCCAACAAATGCAAATTAATGAAGTGTACCCGGACGGTCCTAGGTTTGATAAAGTAACTGGGGCGTTGGCAAATGATGAAGGAAATGTGGAAGAACTTACAATTTACACTTAAGTTATCGTTAGGCTCCCAGATTTGTGGCAGGGTCGTAACAACGGCCCACAATTTCATACACACGTTTCACAATGTGCACATCACTGTGCGTTATTCAGCTTACCGGCACACGAGGTACAGTTGCCAGGGTTCTTTATTTACGGAAATGTTGGTTCCATTGCCGGAAATATTTAACAGTACTAACGACAGAAGCTGTAAACTGCACAACATGTGGCCGTGACCATGGAGGAACTAAACTCAGACATTCGAACTGAAGAACTGTTACATTCCATTGATTTAACTCCCGAAATGCTGCAACAATGTCCCATAGCAAAACGGTACCCAAAACATGGTCATTTATGTTCATTTCTGAGCGGGGCTAACTTCACTGCCTGCCAAAAATAAGTTTTTGTATCCCCGTATGTCGTCGGTGTTTTCACGAAGTGAAAAAGGATAATCGATAATGTTTCAATTATAGCAGATATAGCATATGAGTTTGTAGAATTCTTTAACATGATTTCTTCAAAGCTGAAGGGGTATTTTAGTAAAGTGATTCTAAGTAGTACGCACTGGCCTGTCATTACAAAATACATAGCGCACAATTATTACTTGTCAGCTCTAAAGATCATCAGAGACCGTTTGCAATTGTTTTATTTAAAATTAGCTAATTTTGAAATAACCCCAGACGGCAAAAACGATGCTGGATATCATGTTAGTGGTTAAATTCTTCTCTGATATCCTGGATATAAATTAACTGGTACCAGGCTGACTTGAGCCTGCATAAGGAAACACTACGCTTCATATTATGTGACAACTGTCATTGATTAACAGATGGTCATTCCTCCGAAGAACTAAGAAAAACATGTTGTGCGCATGCGTGTACGGAGCCTTGTGCACGTGTTTCACTTTCAAGTTATTCAAAAAGTAGCCTGTTGCTATTGCTAAAAATGTAATAAATAAAAATATGATTTGATTACTGAACCTGCTTGCATATTTTCTTGCATTACAGAAAAAAAATCAAAACTCGTGGCAAATCTGAAAGAAATTGACAGATCTGGGCCAGGAGAGTTTTTGTTTAGAAACTCAGAAGGTAACGTTTGGCATGTTTTTGAGCCATAAAGTGTGTCAAGTTTTACTGTTTTGGTAGGTGCTTAACTACAAGTGCACCACACGCTATTGGGATACAATCTGCCCTTGCCCATCGTAAGCTGGAGGTTTATCCTTACCACTGTGACCCGCAGACCTGCGCTGTCTTGTGTAAATAATATGCCATGACAACGCCGCGCACATGCATTAGTATACAGTACAGTACATGTGCACGTTTAAACTCACGGAAGCGGGCATGCACATAAATGACCAGAGCCAGCAAGTAGCATAATAGGCAGAGTGAGCCTCATTTCCTGACAGATTCTGTGTTGTTGTTGTTGTTGTTTTTTCCTGCGTTACATACGATATCCGGATGTAGCGGCAACGCATACGGTCACCGTCATGGCATTGTGTATCCAGATGTACACGTATTGTACCAGTAGCATTTTTACACGATCAAACACGTACGTTCACAGACACGCATTACCTACGCACACGTGCTGCCAATCTGTAGTTTCCAGACCCGCAACTCAAGTGGCCGCCGTACGGAGTTGAGGTATGGGGCATATTCCAACGCCTCCAGTCGGGAAGGAAACAAGATAAATTAGCCAAATCCCTTCAAACAAATGGCTCCCAATTTTCTCAGCACAACCTGTTTTTCAAAACGTCTGGAAAACCTCTAATATTTGTTTTTATGCCTTTTGGAGAATTGTATCAAAATGACAAATCAACTTCTCTGATCTACACCCGCTCGACAACAAAGACCCCTTTTTGTTTTTTTTTTACTTCGCTCATTACTCCAAGGTTCATTGCATTCCTCGACCATGGACTCTATTTTCAGTGTGTACAGTCACCTTTAATGCTGAGGTGACCAGTCAACATCACCTATTGACTTTTTTTACTAGTAAATTCATTAGTATGCGCGCATGCGCACAAATGGCCTTGGCAGCAAGAAGTGTGGGCGGGCCATTGAAAACGTACAGGGGGGTGGTTTTGATAATTTTCTCTCACGTTCTCTAGCTTTGTTTTTTCCCCTAAAATCTAATTAAATTGTTTTTGATATAAAACCACACGAAAGGAGACTGGCTTACATAAAACAACCTCATGAGCACAGGAAAAATCACAATTATAAAGTCTTTTTACAGAGCACTGAAAATCCCGCTAAGACGAGAAACAAATAGGATTTTTTTTTAATTTGTATATTCTATTAGATTTTCTATTAGTTTTTTTATACTATTGGATATTACTGATGCTGTTTTTTGCGCAAACCATTATGCTGGTATACACTGACCTTATTCTTGCATACATTGTCAGTAGAGTCGGGTGTTCAGCAGCAACGTTTCTTTACCAACCATGAAGTGGACTTTGATGTTCGTCTGTGTCCTTGTTTGCCTTGGTAAGATGATAATCTCAAACAACTATTTCAACAACTACGCCTGTATTAAAAAATTGTTTTAGATTCTCAATTTGTCTACCATTAATGCACTCGTAGCACGTCAAATACCAGATGCAATTCTAGTGTTTTGCTTATGCGTCGTGTTTGATAGTCAATTTATGAGATCCTAAAATGTCATACCTATTTCTGGCATACCCATGGCTGAACAAAGACCAATCACATTTTGCCTAAAATTTCTATGGGCAGCTATAAAGTTTGCAAAAATATGAGCTTTTGGTACTTCTTTTTCATTTAGAAAGTTATTTTCATTTAGTATTAATTACAACGTGTATTAATAGGGATTCTAATAGCTACGTGGAATTCTTGAAATTCCGGAATTTGTTTTTGTACTTGTGCCCTAGAAGGCCAAGCAGCCACTTTTAGGAAAACAAGACCGTGATGCAGCGCCGTCAATTGGTGTCAGAAAAGGGAGAGTCGGGGTGGTAGACGGGAAAGGTGGAATGATATCGTGTCGGCCATGGACATTTGAAAAGTGGGGGGGGGACACCGTTTGACTCTTATAACAGTCAATGTTTATGATTTCAATGTACATATGTAATACGCATCGAGAATGGCACATGTATGGCTTTTAAAATTGTCTTCCGTTTTTGAGTGATGTTGAATGCAGATCAGTCGTTAGAAGTCTTGAAAATTCTTTACTCTCCGCATCAATATTTTTACTCACCGCAACAAAGTGGGTGATGATGCAAAAGCCCACCTACCTCAAAAAGGGGGATACATTACCCCCATCCACCGCGATTTACGCTCATGGTTTAACTTGACAAAGAGCGAATCGGGGAAAACGTTACTGTCATTTCTGTTCTTGTGTCAATTACTGTCCAGTCGATGGAATTGCGGCATTGAATTGCTATCAGTGTACGTCTCTCAACAACAACTGCAACGACCCGTTTGACAAGGTGGCACATAAGAATTTGCTCACCGACTGCCAATCGGGAGAAGTTTGCATGGTAAGAAAATGACACTTATGTTGAAAGAAACCTGTCGAACATTGGCTGAAATTGGGATACTGTTTACCATTACAATTTACCCGCTACAAAGTAACAATTGCAATTTGGGACTTTTTCAAAACGAAAGTCTCTGGTGTAACGTCACTGAAAAGTTTACTCTTGTCCATTTTCCTAAGTAATGGTTCTTTGCCCTTTTCCATGTAAATCATTATCACGGTTCCATCCAAGGTCATTACAACCAGCTAACCTTGTGCTTCCACAAAATCAAATGCACGCAGGCTGGCACACGTGTAGCCTTGAACTTTATATGACCGTTACATCAAACCATACGTATATTTATGGTTAACTTTCAACTTCCCTTTGATAACGAGAAGGAGTGCCTTTATAAAATGTGCACGCCAAGTATAAAAAAAACTCAAAAGTGGCACAGCTGAGGTATTAAGGGAGAGGAACCAACCCTGCAACCGTGACATGGGTCAAAATAGTCCGGTTCTTTGAGGATTGAATCAACAACTAAAACACACTGTTCAAAATTCGATTCTGCAGTTGAGAAAGGGAAACCTGAAAGGAAAACCGTCAATTTTATTTGAATACATGTTGAAGGAATTTCTGCAAAATTGCTACATACAAATAGACAAGGAAGAGGCCCTAAGTGTGAAATTCCTGTAGTTATTTTCACAAAACCAGTCCCGATGTAAATTGATTCCTCGGTCTTTTTCAAAAGTCCCCCAACAACAATTTTGCTACTGATATTTATTCGGATTGTCTTTCCTCGTACTAGAAAACTAAATATGGCGACTTCGTCAACCGTCTGTGCACTTTGAAGCCCGCTTGTACTGTATCTGGTGGGATTAATGTTTGCGGCGACGATACAGTTGGCAATTACATTTGCTGCTGCACCACAGACGGATGCAACGGCGCTACGACAACCAGCATCAGCTATTTGGTCGTGACTGCTCTGCTCGTCCTGACAAAGGCCTTGCATTAACTGTCTTGGAGGCAGTTATGAAAGGAACACGATAAGGACATCCAGTTGCTTTTGTTATTTAGCTATTTCAATAAATAGTTAAAATCAAGTGACACACCAGAAGAATCATCATGGATTGCACGGCTTCGTGAAATATAGGCAAGGGGTAAAGTTGCTTATCCTTAGCAAACTTGAAACTCCCCGAACTCTTCGATCGCAAGTAAGCCCGTGTCTTTAAATTATAGCAAACAATTACAGCTTAGATTAGGGCCGAATTTCATGGCACTGCTAACTGCAAGCAAAAAATCGGCGCTTACTGGAGCAGAAAATTCTGCACTTACGGCGAACGTATTTCACTGGTTAGCGAGGAATTTTGGCTTGTGTGCATGCGTATACGCTGTAACTAAGGATTTAGTGCTTTAACGGTTAACGCAGAATTTTTCAGCAGAAGTTTGCCCACGGTATTGCATCATGCCGTAATATATTAACGTCACAGTTATAGCACGACTATTTTTCTGCACACATGGGTGCTTATTTGTAGAAATCACAAACTTATAAGGTAACAAGAAATGGAACAAAGGTCACGACAAACAACAAGAAACGATCAACAAACTAGTTGTGAGCCAATCTGCAGTATGTCACTCGGTCATTACGACATCACTACGCCATTTAGGTATCTTTCTCATGCCTGTCATTACAACCCTCACAATATATTTACAGGGACAACTGTCACTCATTGAGTCTTTCAACCAAACGTGTACATAAATATTCCCGATTGACTCCATGATTTGATAATCTAGATAGTCTAGATGACTTAATTCAATTCCCTTGACTTCTTCAAACTATCCCTGATGCTACTTTTAGAGGGGGTTTCACTGATGGAGTCATCTGAGCAGTCACTGAAACAGGGCGGGGCCAAACCTACGCTCCCATATGTTTGTACACAGACTCCCTACTGCCACGTGTCTGCTACATGTTTATGAAGAAAATACCCTCTCCCCTCTCCTAGGCCACTGAGTCACTACTTCTTATAATTTTCAGCGTGTTAGGAGCCTTCTGCCTGGCGCTCAGCAGGTAGTTTACTGATCTCCAGCGCCCCAACCTGATTCTGGCCATGTGGAAAGAAATTCTGTGATCACGCAAAATGACACACAGGCTGGCCTGAGAAGGTTTCCATCTCTTTTACTCAGAAAAATGGCACGGGAATTTGATTTATGAGTCATTTGTAATATAAATATGATTTGGCCATAATTTGGACATTGTACCGCACAGGTGCACAAACTGAGTTACCCCCCCCGCCACTAAGGGGATACTCTGTAATACACCTGTACATTTGTATCATGAACATTGTCCCCTAGGATGATGGCAGCCCCCCTCCAATTTCCACAGTCGGGCAAGCCCCCCTATCCCAAAATTTCCAGCACGAGAACGTCATTATTGCATACACTGTTCTGGTTCCTCATGTGATTCCCGTGATACCGTGCCCCTTTTCAAATCGACCATACACAGAACAGTTGAGCGCTAAGTCAATTTTGCTAAATAACAGTTCCTCTCGGGGGATTTTTTTTCGTCTCGGTCTTTCACAATGTTTATTTTGGTTCTTTGATGCGCCAAATACCAACCATAATTGGTGGAATGGTTGTACAGGCATAATGTAACGATCCGTGCCTCCATTGCAGCACCAAGCAACGCGATAGACGGTCCAGTCATGCTCGCCAAGGCAAGAATGACTCACTAAGTAAAATAATTAGAGTACATGTGCCGTTAGGTGAGGACATACAAACCGGGACTTTGGACGCGTGGGATCTGGGAGTGGCTTCACAATCGCTGTGGTAGTCTTCATGTGATCAACTGGTCTGGGCGACTCCTCGTCATCCATAGTGAATCACGAGAGTAACAATGGAACTTTACAACCAGCAGCTTGATGACAAGTGAGATGAGTTTATGTTTACTAAACCCTTCGGCAGGGTACCTGTACGTGCCCGTATAATGACCCATTAATAACCTCCTCCTGTCAATCAGGTCCCGTTAAAATTCTCCAAGATCAAAGGCTCAACATGTAATTTCGCACATGTGTGTTTGTAAAGAAAATACGGTCGACTAAACCGAAAACTTGAAAATATCGAAGATATATACGTGACAGGATGACATTTCAAAACATGGAGTGTGAATGTCAATTACCTAGGCAGTGTCCATCGAATGTATAAACAGAATAAAATGCAATGTAAAATGTAGATTTAAAGTTTTAGCCGCCATGGATCTTTGTTAGACACAAGTGTTCATTTTGTGTGTAGCGAAGCGACCCTAACACGTGCATTTCGTAGTCGTTTGCCAGGCAGCGAAGTGCAGCCCCCATTGCTAGGGAAATTTCCCCCTCTCTTAGTCCTGTTTGGTGCATAAATACGGGGGACGCATGGGATGGGGATCGTGCATTGTGGTAAACGTCCCCAACCCACTGCACTCATGCGTTACAGTTACCACCCCCCCAAAAAACATTCCCAACAAACGTTGTTTTCTTTTAATCGATGCGGAGGTGGTTCTGCTCAAAATGGCTAGTGGTACTCAGACTTGTCGAATTCGGGCGGCCCGTTCTTGACGCGGGTTTCCAGTTCTCGAGCTCGTACAGCTCGTGAGATTTGATTTTTGAAAAGCCGCAAAAACTATCGAGAAGGCTAAGTACAAAGCTGGCGACGATGCACAGTTTTGCAAAATTAACATTAATAATTTTCCATGACAGAAATGATTTTTTAATGGAAAAGAAGTTGGTCCAGTTATCCGAACATGAACTCTCGTAGAATGTACAAGGACGCCGCATATTGCAAAGTGCTCTATTAATAACTAGTCGCGATAACCGGTCGTACGTTTGAGCGGCCGACTCACGGACAACAAATCCAGCTGTTCGTGAGCCTACGAGAACAAGCCGCCCGAACTCAGCCAGACGCTGTTTGTAATGATTACTGATTCAGTAAAACTGAAACTTTTGGTATCATTACAAATATTGGTCAAGCAATAAAAAGCTTGCTGTATGACAGAAACAATGGGGCGGCAAATATAACTTAACACTGTTATATTTTATTTTCAGGAGCTACGTTAATGGAAGATAGCTGTATACATATATTGAATGTGGACATAACAGACTGGAAAATACGCCCTCATCGTCCACTTTTGAGACTAACAAAATACCAGATGAAACTCTGCCAGGAGCATTGTAAAACGGACGCCAATTGGCCTCGGACTGGACCAAGAGAGGGCGCTACTTCTGTTAGTACTGAGTGCCCCTTGCTGGTTTACGAAAGACTAGGAAGTGCAAGCGTTGCTCTCACATCACTACCAATAAAATGAATACTCCTGGCCAACCCGACTTTTTAGACCAATAAGGGGGTGCTTCTTCGAGGCGAGTTATGGAGTCGGTGGTGTCTATTTCATAACCGTTTCGACTTAAAACACCTTTTGGGGGAAATAAACGCGTTTCGGTTTTTCCTGAAGTGTTCCCATTGGGAAAACATATTTTTGTGTCTTGTTATGAACAGGCAAATGTGTCATTTTGTCGACACGTAACAAAATACACAACGTGTTTAGCTTTGGATTATTAACACTGCAACACGTTCAAAAAGTGTTATCAGGAAGACGCATAAAAAACATTAAACCATTAACACTTGTTTAACACTAACGAGTGTACCTTTGACAGCAATATTGGTATTTATACACAGTTGTGCATGGATCAATCGCCTCTCTTCTAGACGATCAATGTTCAACTAATATTAAACTCGTTTAACGCTGCACACGTAGAGGAAGCCGATGCTATCTACTCGCAGTAAAAGAAAACAATAGAATCATTATCAAATATCAGAATCAAATATTGCCACAGCATGTGACAATGACACGGCCCAGAGTACACCCCAGAAAAATCCCCTACTTTTTCCCTCTTAATTTTTTTAATACGTAACCTCCTCATTCATTCCACGTTTATTTATGTTAGTAACGACGGAGAGGTTATTCTTTTGTGTTGTACCTTGAAGGCTGCTTCCCTACAAAATAAAGTTAACACGGTCCGTTGAAGTTGTAATTATTATTGTTTACCAGAACTGTTGCAGCTACAGTAGAAGGATTGAGGGTTTCAGTAAGCCGTGGATAGTTTGGTCATAAATTACGATGCAGTGTTGGCTGAGGAGCGTCATTGTTCTTGCTTGCCTTGGTGAGTCCATCTCTTTTATTTCAAGTTACATACTAACGTCGACGATTGATATACTGATATGTATGCAAAATGCTGTATAAATCCAATCTAACAATGAAATGAAAACAGGGCGATTTTATAGAAAAGTTATTTCACCATGTTCCTTCCAGAAGCATGAAAGGAAATCTCAATAAAATTACCTAAAGTAAAAAAAAATTTAAGGAAAATACACTTTCGTCCCCACTAGACAAAAGTGGCCAAAAACATTTTGATCCTGATTTTTTCTTGGTTCAAGGCTAAGGAACCGAGATCAGTCGTCATAAACTATTAGTGTGTTAGAGTAACCTGACGATACTCTGGCAGTATAGGTCAAGTGGCTGCCATTGCTAATAAGTCACGATGATATTCTGTAAAATTTCGTTCTGAGTCTGTGGGGAGGGATTGAGTCAGTTACTCAACTGGTGAAAGGACTAGGGAAATGGCAATATATAGCAGTATAATGTACATGACATATTTCTGAAGCTATTAAGTCCACAAAATAGAGCAGAACTACCCCTTCCTCTTTGGCGTTTTAAACTTCATGAAGGAAGCCCCATTTCTGTGGCATTTTTCCCCATTCGCCACGCAAGTGCAAGCAGCGTGAAAGATTCAGCCCCTAAATTAAGAAAGGCATAAAACCGTATGCGAAGTTTTGTCCCCTGAAAAAAGAAAGACCCCCCCACAAACACATATACACACACTTATACCTTACATACCTAGTGTGGACATTCCTTTCTTTTCGTGCAGTTCAGAAAGCTCAGTGCAAATACTCGTTTTTGTGAACTGGGAAAACGATTTTCAGCTGACTTTTTGTACAAAGTTTCCTTGACTATCCCTCTTCCTTTTACAACGAATAACCCCTACCCCAAAATGCCTCTAATCTTCTTTTCAGAGAAGGGGAAACGTCCTGTGGACATGTCTAAGTCCACTTAACGTATTCCTTTCCTGCATCTTGTGTACATCTTATGTTCACAAGTCCACACTAAGTATGTAAGGTTAGCGCAAACTTATCTCGATCCATTCTGGGTATTCATCCAAACTGCTTATTCCATGATTCTCTAGCGTGTGCTAATGTCTATCTATGTCCCAGTATAATTTCGTCCTTTGTGTCTTCTTACATACTAGAAACAAAAAGACGGCTTTGTGGTGACTCGCTTGTGCGCTTCGAAGGAGGACTGTGACCTCTTAGCTGGCGGAACAGACGACTGCTCAGAAGAAAATGAGGAACACAAATTCTGTTGTTGCTCAGGGGATGGCTGTAACAGCGCCACCACTCGTCAAGTTAACTTCATGTTATCCACAATTACGATTCTCCTTAAAAATACACTGTTTTAAGAACGCCAAGACTGACCAACATTAACTTGGCTACTTGTGATAGAATCTGCAAACTTGAAGAAGTGGTCTGCTCTCTCTAGACTCGTCAGCATTTTTTATAGCGCATTGTAAGTACACAGTTGAAATTACTGATTGATGCAGTTTTACATTGAATTGCCCAACTCTTCCGAGTAAAGAAGAAAAATGTAGATTAGAATAAAAAATGACTCGACAAAAAACAGAAATTGGAGTTGTCATCATGATTAATGTTTCATGTTTGGTGAGCACCAGAGATTTTCATTTTCAGTGAATCACTTCATTAATTAATTTCATTTACATTTTGAATGTGTCTAGTGCATTGTATACACACACTTTTCATATAGTACTTCATTCTTTTTCGTCAGTTTTACATATCTATATTTATATTTTAATTTTAGACGTAGGGCGTTCCTCTTTCCCTGTGATAATTTTTTATATGCACCTTCATGTCATTTACACGGCAGTTTTAATTTCCTGTGTTATAATTATACATTGTTTTAATAGCTGTAAGTATTTTTTTACAATTCATATAAAACTTTACTGAAATGATTAGTCGTTTAGAAACGTACCTGTCAATATTTCAAAGATTACATTACAAATAAATGTATTCTAGAAACTAGACTGTTTCCTAAGGCGACCAAGGGAATTTTGAAGATAAGCATGCAATTCCAAGTTCGTAAACATGGTCTTCATTTGACGAGACAGTTCGTAAGTTCTTAATTAGTCGTACACCAAGCTTGTTTGTTGGTGTCGTAAAAGCCTCCAACTCTCACACAGCTAACTTAACACCCCTAGTTGTACAATCACGTGAGAAAAAGTTCCACAGTTTCATAAAGATTCTTTCAACTAAACCATTCCAAATTCTAATTTATACTGTTAGTTACGGTTGTGTATCTGTCTAATGATTTTAGGCTTATCGAAGGTGTGTTGGCAGTTTGTACATTACCTGTTTATACCAGGCAAGATATAAGGGGTACCCCCCTTACCTGTCAAATACCTATACACACTCTAAACTATTGCTATCAAACACATCCCCCTAGACGTCTGTAAAGATTTTCCCGAGATTCCGATCAAACAATAATCAACACAAAGGCCGGGAGGGGGGTTCTCTCCGTCCCATATCTTGCTTCAAATTTACCTGCTAGTTTAGACTCTTCAAAAAGCAGTAAAGTATTTTAAGATGATTTGACTGTCGGGTTTTGAGATCTTGCAAATCACATACACTGCTGAAAAGAGATAACATATGACTTGATAATCCGATGGAAGCAATCATTTTGTACGAGATCACTTTTTTCACTTTGTTGCATAAGTGCTTCCTATTTACCTTTATTTTGTAATAAAATTTCATTTCAAAAGTCACGCATCCAACGAATTAATCGGAGGCCATTTTCTGTTAAAAACTGCCGCTATTGTTGTTATTAACAACTCGCACACAAGTGGATAATGGCGGATATGTTGTGTACGGTGTAATTCTGTAACCATTATTTGACGTCCTTAATGCTGTGGAACAACGCTCGTGCACAGGTGGTACGCGCGCGTGACACGCCTCTTCGACCAATAGGGTGCCGTGGTTTGCCAAAAGCACGCGCGTCAAGCCGAGGAATTTGCGTGTAGGTGCACTGTTGCAGCAGTTATAGCGTCTCATGTGATTGTTCTATGCAGTTTGTAAATAACTTTATCACACGCGCACTCATCATGGATTATAAGCTCCCATTGGATGAACACGTACTCAAAGTTGTCAAGTTGTGCGTTAACTTCGTATTTCATGGTTCCATGTAACTCTACTATTTCACTGGACGAGGTTACTGAAGTAACTTCAATTTTTAGTACAAAATAGCTTCCTGAGGGGGATAAGGAAATAAAATGTCACATTCCTTCAGCTGAGTGCTGAGAATACTTAGTGTCTCTTCTATTTTTAAGGCATAATTTGCAGGCCATGTAAGATGGCAGGCAAGATTGAACAACAGGGTCAAAGATCGAACATGATAAACCCGAAGTATAGTCCTTCGCCGAAAATCACCTCTCTTGGACAAACTTTGTTGAGGCGACGGCTACTTTGTCATGCATTACTTCATGAACCATTAAAAACTCGTGCAGCTGGCTGATTGTATGCTTCAACTCGCATATTGATAATTGGGTCGATAAGGTTATCAGAAAGAACACATCATATTTACGCTTTATTTGAAATTTGTGGGAATCCCCAGCACATAAAAGGAATTCGGTTTACATAGGCCTACGCGGTTGATGTTCTATTGTTGACACAGTTGATGTCCTATTGTGCTACCAATATGGCAAGGTTTTGGAAAATCCCTCAGATGTTCGTTATAGTGCAGGGAATGGTATTCTATGGGATGGAGTGCAAAAAGAAATCGAATAATGAGAGTGCATGTTGACAAAATACAATTCTTGTCATCTTTGTTAATTTCCAAATCAAGTGCTATGCACAGTGGTAGTAGGGTTTTGACGACCCAGATCGATCGACCGACCGATCGACCAGTCACTCATCAGTGTTCATCAACACCTTTGAATTAAGATCCGTAATAAAGCTAGCCATATTTTTAAAAACTACCGCCACATGTTCATAAGAATTCCACTTCTTCAACAATAGCTTTGTTAAATTTCGAAAGCGAATTTTATTAACTTTTATTGCCATTGCAAACCCCTGAATATCAAGCTGTATTCGGAATAAATGTTACTTTTTCTGAGTAGCCGAGGACAATGAACTAAGTACATCATGAAATCATCCAAGGAGTCAGTTCAGTCTTTCAAAAAAAGTTGAAGTCATTGGAGAACAAAACAAGCGCGTGACACGGCTTATGGCCGCGCTGATGGGCACACATCGCATGCTCGTATCGCTGTTCCCGAACGACGTAGGACGCGATTAACTGTTGTCTAGTAATACCCACTTTGGCTCACGGTCAGTTCTAATACGGTTCAGTACAATTCTGTCCCCGTGTTTCCTGATAAGATACTGTCCATTCTATTTTTCCTCAACTCTACAATAGATGTGGAAAAAATCAACAAGAAAAAGCTGCCGTGACGTCAAAACGTGGCCGACTATCAATCAAAATGCACTTTGATCCAGACGAAGCCAAAATGAAACCCCTTTGCGGCAACTGTTTCCCGGCTTTTTCAAGCTTGAATTGAAATTAACTCTTTTATGATAACATTATTGTATAAAATACTGCGAAATCTTTGAAGCGAAGTTAATAATAAGCCGTTTGCGAGTTACATTTGAATAAAATCTGGTACGCTGAGTTCTTTAAATTCACGTGAACATAACAATTTGAATTTTTCACACTAAAGCCACCGTTGCTATACTTCTTGATTCGGGGCAAGCTTTTCCTTAGTTACATAAGAGACACCTTGCAACCACACTCAATGGAAAAGAAGGGCACAAAGGGGCAGCCCATTCCAGAGATGGTGGTCGCTATGCAAAAGCTTGCCCCGAATCACGAGGTATAGAAACAGTGTCTTTAGTCTGGGGAATTCAAATTGTCATGTCTATGTGCAATCAGATAACTCAGAGTGCCAGGTTTTATTCAAAGTTAACTTGCAAATGGCTTATTAAAACTATAAGGGGTATTTTTGTGTTGAAGATAGGTGCTATAAAATTTCGCTATTGAAACACACTCCAAAATTGTCAAACATGTTTTCTTAATTTCAGGCGTTAAGCAATATTAAACTCATAGTATAGTTTGGAACCTGACGTGATTTCATCGACTCCTCTAATTGCGTTTTCCGAAAGAACTGAAAAGAAGCCTGACTCTGAGCTGTTAATGGTTGACTCAGTATTCGGTTAACAGAGCAGTCTCGGTCTAAGTCATAACGACAGGTATACCTAAACAAACCAGCCAGTGACCACCAACATGGCGACAATGGTAACGAGGTTGACCTCATTAGCGATTGCAGCGTTACACAGAGAAGTAGTGCAGCAACAACCGACTGCTCTTTGATTACCATAATACTCTTTGATGCAATCATCGACTATGCCGCCCTTTTCACAAGTGCCTCTTGAGGCGCATCCCCTGGTTACGCCCTGGTCCAGTTGACCTGGCCCAACAACTGAAATTTTCTGAGAGGAAAAGAAAGGAACAAATCATTCTAATAGAAGACTTGAGTCGCCTAAAGCCCAATAACCAACGGTGTTCGCAAAGCCCAAGGATATCTTCATGATTTTAGCCTGGCGATTACCCAAATCATTCAATAAACATCCCATCACTTACCGCACATATGTATCCATAACTGCACTCGTAAGCAATGATACCAGGGGCCGACGGATCAAAAGGGTCGGCACACTGACCAGTGCCGCTGCAGACATAACAGGTAACAGCATGGCTCAAACCTGTTTTTAGTTCAAGAGGAAAAACATGTGGACTGCAGGCTGGTTCGAAATCAGCCCAAAAGCGAACACAAAAACAACATTGAGAAGTCAGAATAAACAGACATTTCAACCTATGCGGATTTTGCTGCAAAATGTTTTGTCACGCCAAGCTTGTTTTAGGTTCACCTGAAGTATGAGAAGACATTTAGTTAGGAAACATTTCTTCCGTTTTCAACTTTAAATTGGTTAACTTCCATTTCTGATATCAGAGTCAATCCTCCAATGGTTTATTTCCCACATGTGGTTGTCTATTTTTTCACAAATCCTAACGGATTAATATTAAAAACCTCTCCTCTCAAATTGGTCATTGTTTTTCGTCTCTTCTAACTCTGCCACCATACAATACAGCCTCTCAAAGGTCGGATGCAAGCAGGCAAAAGCAAAATATTACCATTGCTTCTGCTTAATTGCCATGGTGGAAAAGGTGAAAAACTGTAATGCTAGCTGAAAACAGGAGTGAACTAACTGCAATCCCCAACATGAAAAAGACTCCGTCTTAAAGGCTCGTCCTCGTACAGCCTAGAACTATATAAGTTGCATCACGCACACTTAATCTCCACGTTGAATGCTGTACATGTTGTTCATGTTGTTTTGGAATCATCGTTGATGGTTTGAGACACTTACCAATGCAAGTCAGGAAGACGACGATACCAATAATTTTCTTCATGGTTCAGGGAACCTCACTACAGCTGGGCTTGAAGAAAATTCAGGAATGTTCGTTAGCATCTTGGTGAGACCCTCGTGAGTGAAAACGTTTAGGCTTCTTGACGTTTGAAAAAAACGTTATCTGTTTCGTGTTTTGTTTGCCCGTGTTCTTATGGCGACGTTATTTAAATTCCTAAGAATGCTGCAGATCGCCCATATCTGGAACCCTTACACGAGTGTCCGTGGTGGAGTATCCCATGGTCTTAATTTTTCTGTTGGTGGACGAGTAAACTACTAGTTGAATGTTTCTAGTTACAGAAGTATTTTTGCAAACATAAATAAGGAACCAAAACTGCCCCGGAACATGGAAAAGATTTCTACCATTATTTAAATAAATCTTAGCGGATTCTGCATAGTGATGTTGTTTTAGTAACAAACGTGGGAGGAAACTTACCATTGGAGGGAAGGCCACTCGGAACGACCCGTTAAAGGCTCGACCAGAATTCTGACTATTTAGTGAAGGCTGAGCTCTGTTCAATTTTATAGCAAATAGTCCCGAAAGGCAAATCTGCGTATTCACTTGTTTATGATTTACTATTAGCCACGCTCAGTACCTTTGGAATCATTTAAGAGATATGTTACTCGAAGTGTTTACTTCAACAGCAACTGTTTACGCATATAGGCATAATGACTCGTTTTAGCCTGTATGTGCTTGGTAATGATATAATTTGCATACGTAGACGCCCCTTGTCTGATGCACTATAATAATGGAGGGTTAACTAAAGTTTTGACAAACTTAGTGGGGAGGGGAATTAAAGCAAATGATAATTTATTTCGAAAAGGAAATCAAAATGTGTTGAAGTCAAAAACTTCCTTTTGATTAGAGAAAATTGCGCCCATTCAGTACTTATACATCATAGTTATGGTTCCTGCCGGGGGCGAGCTTGGCGTCCACCAACGCCCATTTTGTCATAAGTGGAGGCTTTTGTTTGGGGGGGAGGTAGAATATACTTTTTAATATTGTTGCATTCTCAACAGGTTTTAATAGCTTGGAATACAGAAATCCGCGCTGCTAAATATTCCCTGCTTTTATGTTTGGGTACAACTTCATGTAGCAAGCCCCTTGGAAATGTTAGATTCCACGAATCGCGCGCTTTATCCTCACTTCAAGCAAACTTTTTCGGAGACCAGGGAATGTCGCTAACACCAGTAAAAGTCTGACTTTCTGGGTCGTGTGTTCTTCATCCACCCAAGGTTGCTGGGGCTGTCGGGTGGCCGAAACTCGAAGTTTTCATGCTGTTCTTGAAAACGTACCTCAATATCCCATGAACGGATCGAAGGGGAGAGGGCAAAGGTCGTCATCAGCCATAAAATTATATGCAATCTTTCATGAATTTGCCTTCCTTTCAAACGCGTGTAACACTAACCCACACAAATAAAAGTTGTTTAAAAACACCATACTTTTGCCCCTTCCAGAAACCTAGTTCTAGATCCGCCCTTGGTTCTATTTCACTTTCATTCCAAGTTTTGTTTTGCCTTCGATGTCGACATATCAAGAGTTCTCGTTGTTCTCCCGAAAACGTGCACATTTCCGTTTTAATTTTTAGTGTTCCAAAGTGATGCCAAATATTTGCCTACAAATATTCGTCCAATAAAGACTCATTGAACGGTTGGTTCAATCTCTGCTTGGTCCGTTTTGTTGGAAGCATCATGATCATGCGTGCTCTTCTCAGAAACCGTTGAACTATAACTTCCACGACAGGCCGGGGCTGATGCTAAACCTCCATGGATTGTGGCGAGCTGGGTGGGGTGGCGGTAGACTGAACGCGGGCGGATCCACGAGGGCCAGTAGGGTCCATGCACCTCATACAAACGGCCCATTTTGTAAAATGAAAGCCGAACTATTTTGAATTATTTCATTGCCCTTTCTTCTAAAAATCCACAACAAGCCCCGACTGTAGCCCCAATCCATCAGAATGCCAAGTTTTGTGGTGCCCCATAATATTGCTATAGTGGGTCCAGCCCTGTTGGTGTCACTCAGGGGGTGATTCGTCCACCAGTGAAGAAGGATATGGAGGGTAGTCGCTACATTGGCACTCAAATGAATGAGTCTTGAGCCCTGGCGTCTGTTGATCGGTGTTGTCTTATGATTTATTCGTCCCTCAACTCAAGTTATCAAGAGGAAAACCCCGAAGAAACCAATAAAAAGAACTCTTGGCCACTCATGATGGAAATATGTATTATTTCTAGCCATGAAAGAGCAAAGGAGATCGACAGGAGTCACTTATGTTAACGCCAACATATCTTGTGAAAAATGTTGATCAAAGTCAGTGAGCACGGCGGCATGGTCCAGCGTAACAAAAAGAAAAGCTTTCGTGCTTCTGCACGTACGCCACAAGAATCTATGACGTCAGAGCCATGACATCACCTTGAATATATTATGTTAATAAAGTACAAGTAATTTTAGGTGAGTCCCCAGATCTGCTAGTGCTAAAGAGATATTGATCGGTCCTCTGATTTCTGGAATTTGGCCGACAGTCATTCTAATTTATCCAGCTCAATTTAACATTGCCTCGTAAAAATTTATAAGTGATCGAATCATACGAAATGAGATAGCACCCAATAGACAATACTGAGAGGGTGATTTTTGATGTCACAAAATCTACACATTTCTTTGTTGAGCAATGTTTATACATTATCAACCACAACCAGGAAAACTCAACAGGTGGGTCATTGATTACTGTCTCATTTGTTACGAATCGATCAAATTTTCAGACTTCTGTTTGACAAAAATGGCAATCCCTTATCAATACAGACATAGTCACTCTCCGCATAATTTTATACCCCATCCATTACTTGGTTTATTACAAATACAATTCCGCAAAGGTATTAAATCTACATTAAATCATGAAAAAATGCATTTGATGTTTTGAAAAGTTTTAATTTCTTATTCAATGAGAACACCATCTACACAAACAAAATATGGAGAAACTATACGCCTCTCATTGCTTGGAAAAAATTACAAGTTCACAAAAAAGTGGTCCTTAACTTTGAGTTGTATAATTAAGGTTGGGAGAGTTTTGGGCAACGAGTACTCTCTACGATATGTAACAAACGGGAGTCGCTAGACCATTTTGAAAGGTGGTGTTATTAAAATTGCCAACAAACCCTCGGAGAAATTTCAGAGTGTATTTTTCGTCTGATTTCCAGCCCCCCCTGTTCTTTTCCTTGTCCATGTTTTGTCACGTCAAGTTTGTTTTACATTCACCTGAAGTATGAGAAGACATTTAGTTGGGAAACTTTCCTTCTGTTTGCAATTTAAATGGGATAACTTCCATTTCTGATATCAGAGTTAATCCTCCAATGGTTTATTTCCCACCTGTGGTTGTCTATTTTTTCATAAATCCTAACGGATTAATATTAAAAATCCTCCTCTCAAATTGGTCATTGTTTTTCGTCTCTTCTAACTCTGCTACCGTACAATACTACCTCCCAAATGTCGGATACAAGAAGGCAAGAACAAAATACGAGAATGAACCACGATTTGACAATACCGGCAGATGGGGGCGACACCCCTTACAAACACACACCCCTGGGCTCACGCCCGTGAACTAATGACAAAGGTCATCATGGACTTTTGAAACTTATCTGTTTTGCCATTTTTTAAATATAAGTTAAAACTGGGTACATGTTTGAGCGAGATTCATGATGTTCTAGGTTAATCGTTCCTGTGAATCACCTCTTTCGGTTAGGATTTGCTATAGCAGAAAAACAACTAAGCCAAGAATTTTTTTTCGTTAACAGTGTCAATTGTGGAACATTATCCTTATTGTTGAATTGTGGCCAATGATTTTTAAGAACTTTCAAACACTGAAAACAAATGATATTGATCCTTATAGCTTTTGGGTACTTAATAGAATAGCTTGAAATTATTTAAAGAAATATTTTGAATACTCTCTTCATAACAGAGCCCACAACTGCTCGCAAAGTTCCTCATCTCCCTTAAAAGAATGACAGCTAAGTTCCTCTTAAAGTGAGAATTATCATTATTCAGCTCAGATGAAAGGCCCCTACCACAATCAGACACAAACGTTGCTCAAAAAAGGGTGAAAAAATCGAAAAAAGCAAGTCGCCTATAACGCTCCAGAGTTGCTTTCGTTGTTTTTCAGTGCGCAATTTCAGAAAAACTGTTACTATCCCATGTAACGACTACTGATTACTGTAACTGTGTCAACTGCGTAGGCAGCAATGCAATAAAGATATACATTGGACATATCAGTTATGACTTCAAAGGATTCTTTGCTTACTCAGCTGGCACCCAACTTCAGTACTGATGGTGTAAACATAGAATGTTGATTGATTTTAAGCACAAATTTCCGTGGTAGGGACAGCCATAAATGTGGGTCCAGGTTAATTGGTGGAAACGTCGGCGTTCAGCCACTGTTGTCATCAGTCTCGGTAGTCCTCAAGAAGCTGCGTAAAGATAGATTCAGAAATGATTTGAAGTCCCAGACTATTGAAATCAAACCACATAAGGGACGATGAAAACAGGACTTGCATGAAAAATTTTACTTCTTCTCTACACATAGTTTGAAAGTGTTTTATGTGGTCGAAGTTTAAGGAAACGTTTGGACACCACCAAATTCATTTCCATTCAGGAAGACCAGAGATCTTGGAACAAAGTGACAGTCAAGTTGAAGCTGAAGTTCCCATGCAGGGATATAAGCTATAGATTTAGCATATGACAGTCGTTTTCACAGCATTGTGGGTGTATTCACTGGGAGGTCAGGAAAAAGGAAGTAAATTGGTTGACCAAGAATAAACCTGACATTTGGCACGTCTCCACGCTGTACAACTGCAGAAGCTTCTAACGTCCAACAAATGTGGTTCGGAAAATATTTTTCTGCCCAACAGACAAAGAAAACAACTACTCTGAAATCTCAAGAATTAAGACAAACCTTGATGGAAATTCTGCCGGGAGCCATTTAAGAAGTAGCTAGTCTACAGCCTCGTGCCTTAGGTGGAAATCTGCGACAACCAGTGATCCACACCCGGCTTCAAAGGATAATCTTGGAGCTGAAATCCCCAACTGTGCATTCAGAAAATATATATTGGAGATCAGCAAGACATCCGGGATAAGTAAATTCACCTGCATTGAAGACTGAAGACCTGGGGCTTCAGTATTCCGAGTTGTAATTTTCAGATAACAATATTTTGCAATCAGTAATTTTTATAAACTTACCTTCAGAGTTCACATGGAAAGCAAGTCAAGTGTTGTCAGCCAGATCTTCCTACTTCTAATCACTTGTCGTCATCCAAGACAGGTCCATCTTGAAACGACAAGCTGCCCCTCTCCAAACAAGACATAGAGTTGGCAAGGCCTTCCTTGTCTTGTTGACTAGTTTAGCTGTTGAGATGAAAAAAAAACACTTGGCCTTTCTGGCCCGATTAGTATTTAGTATTTGCAATTTACTATCAACGTCCAAGCACAACTTACAGATAGCGATGCAGTCTTTTCTTGTTCTCCAGCTGTAGAGGGGAAAAGAAAAACTGAGGCCTTGGCTGGCCTGGTAAGTACATATTTTTGATATTTACCAACAGAACATCGCTTCGTGGCAAGGTTAAGCTGTAATTATTAAACCTATAAACCTAATTTATAATCCTTTGACTAGGCCTCACTGTATACATTAAAACACTACGCTACTTCTACTTGAGCAACCAACCAGATTCATCAACATTTTTCCAAGATGACGGTTTAGAATATCCCTTTGTAATATTTTCCAAGAGAGCAACGTTAAACCTCTCAGATGTTTTTGAAGATAATCGTTATAGCTTCACAATTTGTTTGCGAAAATAATGAGTTGAGATCATTCATTTTTGCGGAGTGCATGTGGAACCGGCTTCGTATGTTTTGTCTCGCCATTTCTTTTTCATTTTATTCGTAGATAACGTTCAATTCGTTTTGGTAGATAATTTGAAATCGTTCACTTCTTTTCGTAAATAATTAATGGAAACTGTTCAACAACGAGGTGAAATCGTCCGGCATTTAATTAAGATAAGATAAATCGGTTAGCTCTTTTTGGTAGGTAAGATGGCAATCCGTTACTATTTTCTATTATGCAAGTAAACGTTTGACGATTTATGTGCATAAGGGGGCGTTTTTCATTTCCGTAACGGCGAGATAAAAATCAGATTTCCTGAAAGTTCAGATTTCAAATACTGTAAAACTACCTCACAAGGTTTGAAAAATAAGATGAAATTCTCGGGGATTTTGTTGGGCCTGCATCTCGCTCTTTCATATTTTGTAAAATAAATGACAGAATTCAATGTAGACATTTGGTACAAATTGTTTAGCAATTTTGTTTCCGATTCCGTGGGGAAGTTACCTGCTATCTTATTTCTGAAGATAACAAAGTGAAAGCGTTCATTGTTTTTGTTGAGAACGAGGCCAAATCGGAATATCGTTCCACTTTTTTCATGAATTTAGGCACTTTTTTCATTTTTTAATGCTTTGAAATATTTCTGCGTAATAATGTTATCTCTGTCAGAAAATTTTGTTGGACATTTTGTTACGAAATAACGTGGCATGTTTCTTTAATTTTTGCAAATGTCAAAGTACAAAGCCTTCAGCAATTTCTTAGGTAACGAGTTGATATCAGTTGGCAGTTTTCGCAGACAACGAGATGAATTCATTCAGTATTTCCCGGTAAAGTAGTTCGGCGAGTTCATATAAATATAAAATAGAGCGAGAGAAAATTCTTTTGATTTGTTTTTCGGCGATACCGAAGTGATCTACCTTGCAAATGAAATGAGCATATTTGGCTGAATTCTTATTATAAAATTACGCAACAGTTATTTCCGTTGAAAGCAGAGTTTAAGCGTTTGATTGAATTTCCGCGCATTTATTCTTAAATTGCTTCCATTTATTTTCGTAAAAAGCGAAAGAAAATCATTTCATTTTTTCAATGATTTCGAGCTGATGACAGTTATGTTTTTCGGCAAATTGCCAGGTACTTCATTACGTAATTAGATAGCATCTCGCAGATAAAGACAGTGTCCAGCATTTTTTAAAGTAAAAGCGCTTGTTAGGATTTTTGTGGTTAACGTCGTATTCATTTCCTCTCCGTAGATTTCGAGTGAAAGCGTTCAGCATTTTCGGCAATTACACCTTTCTAGTTTTCGAAGATAGCAAAGTTATACCATTCACCAATCTCGTTGGGGATTTCGTCACGAAATTACTCCGGAGCGATTTTATTTTCGTAGATAGTGACGTGCAGGTTTTTTAAGCTGACGCTTTCAATACAATCATTTTGAAAGCAAACACAGTGTTGTGGAAACAACGTGGTTTCCTTCGATATTGACATGACAGATGATCATATGGGATATTTAAATCACACTCGTTTAAGACCACCAATACACTCGTTTTATTGTAAATGACCAGGTTAAACGCATTCGTCATGTTGATGAAGATGACGAGCGCATTCAAGATGGTCATTTTGAAAAGACGTGATTTGTTTCGATACTGAAAGGTCGGTGCACAATCAGTTGGTTTAATAATTCGTAAATAATCGTACAGGATATTTTAATAACACTTGTTTGAGACATCCCAATGCACTCGTTTTATGGCAAATGAACGAGTTAAACGCATTCGTCATGTTGGTGAAGATGACGAGCGCATTCAACATGGTCATTTTGAAAAAGTAAACTCGGTTGATGATCGTGTCGGATGTTTTCATCAAGTTCGTTTAAGGCATCCTAATACACTTGTTTTATGGCAAATGTCCGAGTTAAACGCATTCGTCATGTTGGTAAAGATGACGAGCGCATTCAACATGGTCATTTTGATTAAAAAGTAAACTCGGTTGATGACTGTTTCTGAC
>NW_019091440.1:1368906-1397857 GCF_001949145.1 Acanthaster planci
TTGCAAATTATCACATCATTTGAATCGGACAACAGGCCCGCCATTGTCCTTCCGTCTTTGCATATTATCACATCATTTGAATCGGACAACAGGCCCGCCATTGTCCTTCCGTCTTTGCATATTATTGCATCATGCCTATCCATCCTTGCAAATTAAGAAATAGTTCCAAATACAGACATTGCTTTACACCGCAATCACAAGCCCGATGAGACTGATATGAATTTTTTTCTCGTAAATTGATTTTTTTCTGGTCATGTTTTTGCTTTCTGAATGCTAACAGGACACTGTAGTGAATTATTGGCGTCCGTACATGGAATCACCATTTGCATGCGTACGTACACCAAAGGTTTAAATCATTCCATACACGAGCTCCGCCCTGTATGGCCAATGTATGACGAGTTCAACGATATCTTGCACCTGGCTGCATACCACGGCTTTCAAGTGTTTTGAATACCACAGCCAATCAATCGAACGCGGACTAAAAAACTAAGCGCCCTCCTAGGACTAGCTCGAAAGCCCGTCCGCGGCTCTTTTGAGAAGCACGTGCTGGTTAATTCATATGCAGATTTCAACTATTTCGAGGACTTGATTTCATTGGTCATTTGCACAAGACAGACTGACCGGTTATTTTGTATCGGGTCACGCCTACATTCCTTTTAAGACAAATGGGGTGGTGAAATTCGACATTCTTTTCAGGTCTCAAATAGATATGGCTAAAATCGTGACATAAACAAGTCATTTAGCTTTTGAAGACTGGGTCTTAGGGAGGATGTTTCACAATAACCCATTCTGGAAGAAAACAATTCTAGAGAAATTCACGTACATATACCTCGGTTTCTTTTATGAACCATCACACTCACCCAGTGTTTGTGGCCTCCAAATCATCGTCTTTCAGATCATTCGACATTTCACAATTTTTAGTCCAGCACATTAGAAGGAAATAACCAAATTTCCAGTCTAATAGTTCAGTTCATTTGGTCACAAATTTGCAACCATTTAGTCTCATTCTTGGCCTTTTGCAGAGCTGCTTTGAGATATATTGTTCATGCTGAACACCTGGTTCAGAGTACATCGAGATTTAAGCCCCGGTAGGTCCGCGGGGTCACGCCGTATGTGAGGTGCATAAGTCGGAGAAGGTAACCTGGAGCGTACAAAATCCAAACAAATTTACCTGGCGAAGCCGTATGTCCCTGTATGGTTGACGAAATCGGTAATGCTTCCTGGCAAAGGAAATTGCACCAAAGCATCGCCAAAGTTAACTCACTTTTATCGGAAAAGTGAATGAAGCGTGCAGGTACTCGCGTATTTTATCACCAGCATGACTTCGTGAAATGGATGTCGTAACTCGCTTCGCGAATTCCAAGGACGTAATGACATAGAGGTGAAATGGCGTCGAGAGTTCACGGGGCTCTGCTGGACTGAGCACTCTTACTGAAATTATATTTCTCCTCACTCAAATATTTGCAATCTTCTCTTTTGTCTTACTTTATTAATATGTTTGGATACACGAGTTTTGGTCATAAGTGTAATTCAGTGTCCCGAAAACGTTTTTCCAATTTTATGAAAACAACGATGTTGACGTATTTAATGCGAGGCACTACTTTTCAGGAATTAGTGCGCCAGAAATATTTCGAAGCGCGTCATTTTAATTTGTGATTGGTCATCCCGAAAGAGACGTGACTCGGTCATCAAGTGAGATATACATGTATATACATCATACGCATGAAGCCAAACACGGCGGTTGTGTTTCTATTGCGCATGCCCAATATGTATTAGACTCGCGTTGCAGCTGTTCACCGGTATATCAACAGTAAAAACACCGCCAACTTGAGTGAATTGCGGTAATCGAGTGGTTACGTCTACATCATAATGGTTTGTGATGCATGGGGTGTGGGTTCGAATCCTGGGCCGAAATTGTGGAGGGGGGGGGTTATTTACATTTAAGGAAAATAAATCCCGCGTGTTATAGGAGCCTAATTTCAAAAACGAAGATTTATAAGGTTGGTTGAGCATCTAGATGTCATGCATTGTGTGTTGTTGTGAACCGTGGTTTGGCTTCATACGTGTGATTGCATAGATAGTTCTCTCAATGGTATAATGTCGTGTAGACGTGAAATCAGGTTGTGGATCGGTTGCACTCACGGTTCCTACGTGTAATTACTAAACTGCACGCCGAACCGCACCGACTGAACCAAATACACCCAGCCAATTACCGACTTGATTTCAAGTTTAAGTGTTGTGACGGTAATCTACCTATTCGGGATAAACTAGTCAAGCATTCAGCGTCCGCACGGGCGCTTGTACATGTTTGAAGATGCTCGTGGGAATACATGTATTACGCGATCACTGTGCATGCCCAAGGCGGTCCACACGTGGTGGTATTGTTTACGTTGAGTCACGTGGGTGAAGAAGGTCTACCCAACTTGTATGTGGGACGTCGCCTCAAATTAAACCACGCCCACTGCACATGCACTGCACATAGAGTTACAGGCATCGCCGTTTACGTAAAACCATGGAACCGAAGTCAACGGGCAACTTTAGCAACCGTCCAACGGGACCGTCGGAGCCTGCAAATCGTGGCGCTTCCGAGTCTGCCTTTGTGACGAAGTCACTTACGAACCGGATAGATATGGGGGGGGGTCCCCTCGTTCTCATTTCTTGCTGGGTGTAAAATGTGCGCACGAGTTGGTCGCAAACTAGTTCGGTCAGACTATCAACCAGCCGCCTGTGCGCGGTAAGGTAGCACAAACGGCTTTAGCTAAATACCGGGCGGGACGAAGTGTTAATTAATCACAGGACGATGACAGTGATGGAGCTTGGACCGCAACGTTCAAGTTGTTCTTTGACACATACAGTAATCCTTATTTTATTTGAATGAGCCCCATTTTCAAAAACTAGCTTTTTATTCCTTCTATGTTATTTTTCTGTTGATGGACGATGGTGGATTCTATAAAATGATATTGTCTTAATAACAAAAAGACTTCAGAATAAATTTACCACAGGAGGAAGACCACTCGAAACGACTCGTTAATTTAAGGCTCAACTCTTTACTCATAGGGGCATAATGACTTGGTCTAGGCTGTGCTTGGTAATGATATTAGTTTTACACCAGTAGCCTAAACAAAGTGATGGAAAGCGCCTATTTTCCTTTGCAGTTTCTGCTGTACGCCTTTACTTTGAAAGTTTGCCAGTAAAAGACAGGCATCAATAAAGTAACAAAATGTAGATTTAACACCTCAAAATTGAATGGGAGGCTAAGGTTAAATCCTGGTGCTATTGTAAAGAAAGAAACACAACGTGTAACTGGAAATTATTCTTAAACTGGACTTTTATTAGTAATAAAAGGGAAGTTACAGAATGTCTATGTAAAGTGAAGTTCAATTAAATGGTTAAATATTTATACAACAGAGACGAGTGATGGCCTTTATGTGTAACCTTTTCTTATAATATTCATGGGAAATCAACAAATGTAATGAGCAAAACAGCGAATACAAAAGAAAGTTTTCCTTTTGGTCGTTGGTGACATTAGCTTTGCCAATTATGGTGGTCAACATCAAGTACCCACAAATATTGAAGCATTGATTTGACAGTTATAATGGCCTCGACATAATACGGCGCAGCTGAATTTTTGTTTTTAATATAAGGCTTCGTGAGTGGGAAATACTTATGGAAATACGTACGGAACCATTCCCAATAATGTCACGACAGCAAGGAACGGGTAGTCTACACCCCTTGAGGGGGCGCTGTTGCACCCATCACCATAGCAACAACACCTTGTTGTTCCCAAGGTCTCTTTGCAGGTGTTTTCTCCGCCGGTCACTGAGTCTTTGCAGTACGATTTTAACCCGCAGCCTCGACTCACGACGCCCTCTGAAGTCTTTGTTTTCTGAAAAATTAAAAGAAATTGGGAACTAAATCAACAAAAAGCTGCAAAGTGCTAAGACAAGATGGAATGAAATACACCTTCATGTATTAAGTTAAAGGCCTAGTATGTTGATCTTTACGGAAAGTTCGCAGTCTTTTAGAACTTTGGTAATTTTGGTATATTTTGAATGTGAAATAATTCATCCCCTTCAGCCTGCCATTGACTTATGCTGGTCGATTCACTTCTCAGGCAAAGTTTATCATGCATCAACTTTATCATTTGGCTGCCTGAACTCATTTGAACCGGCCTTCAATGAAATTGATGAAGTAACAGTGAATGTGATAAACATTCTATTATATAATTTTGAATTTGAAGACGTTGTTGTGACCTATTTCATGTTATGATTCTTCAGACAGATTTTTCTTTTGTTAGGCTCATACATTAACTAATTAAAACGGTCAGAATTTAACTATTAATGTCATAAATATATAAAATATAAATATATCATAAAAGAACAGAGGGTGGTTTATTTATCTAAGCTGGACTGGTAGCCTAGGCATGACACATAGACAGGGCACCAGGCAAAATCAACCATTGGGTAAAATATTGTTGCTGATCGAACTTGCCCCAATACAGTGGACGAGCATTTTATGTTCCCTGAGTCAATTGGGGCAACCTCGTCCCTTTGTGTCGAGTGTCGAGCTGTGCAGTGCGCCCCCAGGGCTGCCTGCTTTCAACCATGTTTCAACCTGGGCTCAATCACTAATTTGAGGACCTGGTGCTCCCAATCAGCGAACGTACTACGTTTTAGCCGGCATTTTCTGGTGTTGTGACAGAGTTGATTCTTCGATGTATGTCAGGACTCCTCGCACGATCTCGCCCGCAGGATGTCTGACTGTGTTGACAGAAGCAAAACTTGTCTCTGACGTCAACAGTCAATAAACTCACTGATGGTACATTTCAGCGGGTCTCTCACCCTCAGTCCTGGAGGAGAAATTAAAGCTGTCGTTTTTGCTTTAACAGAGTACTGGTCCTCTTGCTTATCTGAACTTACCGTACAAATCCCCTGATCCAAGTCATTGTGACATGTTGGCATATCAATTGTCTCCGTGTAGAACGGATCTCCACAGTTGCTCACTGCATCCGAGCTGCACGTGTAACATTTCAGGGCTCGACTTCCACCTATCAAGATATCATGCGCACGTAGGTCATTGTTTTAGATGGAAAGCAATGCACAAAATGGAGTAGAACCAGCTTTCATTGCATGCATTTTATTTCACACAACCCCACTGTGACCCTGGAATGTCTGTACATTATTGCACCAGCATAATTATTGGAACAACAATATTTGTCACTCATCGCACCACATTAGAACCTCTTCTCACCGAAATACAGGCTATTACAGCGCCCTCGTGTTACGACATTATTGTACAAACGCCTATTCATGCTTACATGTACATGTATGTAATTACAGGTCAATATTAATAATTACCTTTAGAAGCTTCATTTTTAGAGAGAACAATTGTATCGCACCTTCCTAATTCTTTATTTTAGAACGACTGGGAATGATTTATACACTATAGGTACAGGCCAACATCACAGTCTTTCCTGGTAATGTTTCCTGCTTAGAGAATTTGCATTCCTTAGTGACATGAACATTGCACTGCATCTAAACAAAAATGACGTTAATAACAAAAAGCATAACATACCAAAACTTGTCCATAATAAGGTGATTATCATCCAGCATAACATGGTGGGGAATACTCTGTCAACAGTCACAGGCTTACATTCAGTTTGAAGCTATATAATACACGCATACCCGCTTTTTATACAGGATGACTATGCGTCACTTGTTGAGACGTATGCGCCAGGTGATTTTCCAGCCATCCCCATTGAATTTGGAATCTGCTTTTATGTCATTTGCATTGTGCGAAATGGCGGCTTAGGTGGTGATAACACCAGTTGTTATGGTAATTATATTAGTTACGCGTCCTTGAACTCGTAAACTCTCGTTCATCACGCGAACTCATAATGTTGATATCGCTCACGGTACATGTATATGGGGCGAATAAATATTACACATGATTTATGTCTCTGTTTCCTGTTCAGGTGCGTGTGCAAGAAGTAGGCGTAGTCATTATTCGGGGTGGGGGGAACAACCTGGAACTCTTTTCCAAAAACTACTGTCCCCCTGTGTCATCTGTGAAACAGTCGATCGGCGTAAACTGATCTGCCTGCACCTGTTCCCATTCAAAGTGAACGAATCAATGATTTGAGTGGTAATTTCAGGGGCGGATCCAGGAATTGTTGATGGAGGGGGCAGTGGGAAAATTTTGTCCTCAACCGTACACGTAAAAAGGGAGAAAAGCTACTACACCGCCCTCCGCAGTTGGGTAAATCTGTCCCGGAAATTGGTGTAGGGGATGACTTGCCCGGCCATAAAACTTTGGAAGGGGGGGGGTTGAGATAGATGCACATCTGTATTACTCATTCAGAATGACATACTTGGCTTTTAAAAATTGTTTTCCTTTTTTAACTGATATTGAAAACATTCAAGTTAGTCCAAAACATCCATCTCAATCCGCTTTTATTTTGATTATCACAAAAAGGGGGGGGGATGATTCAATTCCTCATCTCCCCTCAAAAAGTGGGGGTATATCCCCGGCAGCCTAATTTGCGCCCCTGTGATCCCTTGTGATGTCCCCTGTCCCCCATGTCCCCTGTGATCTACTGCAAAAAGTTTTTCCTTTCGTTCAGCGTTTGACGTTTGCCAATTCAAGTTTTAAAGCATATATTGGGGAACAAAATTCACAGGAGGAAGGGTAGATTCAAACATCAATCAGTGTACTTTAACATACAAAAATATGGTTATATGTACGTACTAAAACGACATGTGCAAAAAACCTAGTTTTGGCCGTTTACACACCTTTACGAAAACTAGGCAAAAATCGGGTCAAGGTGTCACCACCGTAGGCTCTGTCTGTTAACTGCTTTCAGGCCTGATATATTCGAACTTGTATGAAATATTCTAAGAACGCATTCTACGAACGCATAGCTAAGATGGCATTAAATATGCTCTATCGAGCAAAGAGTATACTTTGACTGACCTCTCAGGTACGATTTGAGAAGATTAAAACCACGGTGCCCAAAAAGGAACGATTCGAGATTTGGAAATCACGTGTATGCAATGCTGTCTTCACACACGTGTACACGGGTACCAGTTTTTCGTATATTCCCAGGAATCTACGCTCACTGCGAAAACATGAAAAATGTGCACCAGCTAAATCATAGATTTCTTTTCAACAGATAGTTGGCGTTTAACGACTACCTGCTGTTTTACCTTGCTTTACATCAAAATGTGCGGCAATATTTTGGCCATCTATTTAATTTTGTGAATTTCTGAGAATCCTAGTCTTAAAGAGAAAGCAACAGTTCGTCAGGGAAAGTGTCCTCATGATTTGATACGACACTAGCTGTACGTTTTAATTTTTAAGTTTTCACTCGCCCTTTTTCACGTTCAACATGGCGGATCAGGTAATGCTTCGCGAAAACCGCGGGGAATAATCCCTCTTTTGAGCGCCTTTAGATGTGATTGTGATCACTATGATGAGACAGCAATAATTATAAGCTACTAGGGCGGTGGATCATTGAGTTTGATTTTCAATTTAACTTCGCAGAAAGAAGGATTTGCGTGGGTTTTTTTATCAATTTTGTCACGTCTGTTATGTAGACCTAGGCCGACATGATGTAGTAAGTATGTACATATAATGTTGCAGTTGATGGGGGGGGGGGGTTACAAGTGACAAACGCCCTCTAGGCTCTAGCATGTCTAGTGGTGTAGGGCGGCTCTGTGTTTTAAATCCCATGAAGCTCAATTGCAGAATACCCTGCTGCCCTGCATGATCAACTGCATAACCAGGTATGGTTCGAGTACTGAACTTGGAGTCGGACCCCATACAAAACGCCTTTTTTAACATTTGGACATGGTCGGGCAATAGTAGGGTCCAAGTACCTTCCATAGGCTTTTGCTTCTATTAATTCATTTCACTCAAAATAGCTCCTCCAAATTCACCTTCAGAACGATCCTTAAACTGTCTAATGTGCCCGGCTATAGAGTGAGAATCAGAGATGCATGAAATTCCAATAGCCGATGGTACGATTTACTCACATTTAACACACAGTTAAAATCACTATTGATCATGATTTGAACAAGATGGCGACATCGAGCTGACTTCGACAATTTCTGATTTGAGGTGGACATTACTGGAATCAGTTCTGGGGGTAACAGGAAACATGAGATGACTGTCTGGCTGTTTGCATTCAAAATGTGACTTTCAAGCCTACTATATCCACTCTAAGTGGAAAAAAGAGAAGTCATATCCTCACATAGCAAAGACACTCCTTCAGTTTGGTGGAGACTCACCGCTTCCCTGAGTACATTCGTGCACATGTAATCTGAGGCGCTTTGAATGTGCGCAGTGTTTTCCATCTGAATGTATGGTCCATGTGTACATGGCCTTGGCAGCATCCTTGTTGAAATACTTCCACTAGCTTGGGTATTCTTTGTTGGTGAGGATGATGTTTAGTGTCAACAAGCGTCAACATGCACAAGTAGTGTCAACAAAGCATAGACAATTTGAAAACCCCCTGAAGATTTAAAAGTGGATTTTCCGTATTTAAGAGATTCTAATATCTGCCACTGTGTAAGAAAAAATAGCTAATTTGCTTTCAGATTCTCATAAGAAAAAAGAGATTTTGCAGTGTATGGGGACCTCCATATTTCTTTTCTCTGCCGTTCGCTCGACAACAAGATTGCTCCTAATTAGGCTGCCTGACATGGCCGGACTTTGTTACTCAAAATTCCACTTTCAAATATCATTCTCGATAAATGCAATACATTGAATATGATACTCAGGAGCCTTTTAATGTTGAAAACACGTTATTTTTATATATATTCTTGAATAACTTGTTGACGCTAAGTAGAATGACCCTAAATTTTGTTAGTCTGTGGGGTCTATTGCCTTGGTCCACGTAGCATCCTTCAGTAACTGATTTGGAGTTATTATTGACATTACCCTTGCAGACAGAGAAGGCCTTTCAGAAGCAGCCGACTGTGTTTCAGAACAAGAAGCGTCTCCTAGGGTCAGGCAAGAAGGCAGCCCGTCTTGTTCGAAACATTGGTTTGGGGTTCAAGACACCTGCAGAGGTAGGTCATGACCTTGTGTTGTGTCGTTTCTCCGTAGAAACCCTTAATTCTATACCTTGGTTCTGGAAAAAAATGCTAATGAAGCAAGGGCTTTGTTGAGTGATAGATTGTAATAGCAACGTTAATTTGAAAACTACACGGAAGGTGACACATGAAAATCATGACAATGAAGTTAAGAAAAACACAAAAATTCTATTTTGCAGTGGGAAACACACCATGACTATTCACTGGGTGTAAAGCATTATATATCAGTAAGAAACCTGTAAAGTCAATTCTCATTTCAAAATGTCTTTTCATTCAAGGTATTAATTCATACTCTTGACAGGCTGACTAGTTCATCATTTCCTGGGAGTTAACAATTCATAAAAGGCTTTCCTTGAGTTAATCTTGTCCGTGGAAATGCTGTATGTGGTGAGCTAGTGTTCTGTTAGAGCGAAATCCATCTTGAGTCATCCAGTTTGAGTTTGCAAACTGTTCCAATGAACTGTCCATCTCATCCTCTCCATTTTTGTCTTTGATTTACGATGGACTCAATTACAATGTGGGCATCATTTGACATTGTTTGGCCCGTCCACAGGCCAAGAATGGACACTACATCGACAAGAAGTGCCCCTTCACCGGCAACGTGCACATCCGAGGCCGCATCCTGTCGGGCGTGGTCACCAAGATGAAGATGCAGCGGACGATTGTCATCCGACGAGACTACCTCCACTACATCAGAAAGTATAAGAGGTTTGAGAAGCGACACAAGACCATGTCTGTCCATCTGTCACCGTGCTTCAGGTGAGTTCCATCAGTGTCACAGTACAGTCCTTTGCAAGAGTTTAAGACCACCAGGCCACCCATACAAAATGTACTAACTCGAAAAAAACCAAAGTTTAGAAAATCTGTTAAACTTACATGTATTTTATTTTCAAACGGCAAGAATTGGTGCTTAAACTAACAGTTTCCCCAGTGGACTGCAAAGCTACTTTGATATTTTGATAAGAACTTGAGGGATCCTTCACAACAATTTGCTGGATCACTTGGTCTTCACAAGGGATATGGTGTTCTTGGATGACTATGCCTTTTTTGGTCAGGAAATGAGCCATCTCTTTGAAATTTTTGAAATGGCATTGTGCCCAGCAGTCTTGCAGCAACCAGCCTTCTCACTAATTTGACGTTCAAAGTAGCCCTCTTGATGGAGGGTCACTATTTGCACCCGTTGGACCCGACTTAGACTGGCTTTCTTACCCATGCTGCAGTAAAGACAAAATGGCATAAAAGACCTATCTCAGCAAAAGCTTTCCTTCAAATGGGCTAAAAGCACTACTTCCATGGTATGGACCTCTGTATTAAACGTGTTACGTAATCATGTCATGCGTGTCATGAGACAAAGGAACGCAGGCCCATCGACTGAAATACCCTGACATTTCCAGGTGGTCTTAAACTTTTGCAAATGACTATAGAACTTTGCCCTTGGTTCAGTGACAGACCGTCTCTGCTTGTGCAGACTTTACAAGCACCCATTCTTATCTAAGTCTTTTACGCTGGTGAACATGTCTTCACATTTCCTTCCAAAACACTGGATGCAGTAGGAATGTGGCCTCTGATAGCACCAAGGCGTGTCTGTTTCAAAACGTACTATTTGTGGATAGGCAGTTTCTTTTTAACCTCGGCAGGGGATAGGTGAATGTTTGACATGTTTCACCATTGCAACTACTGCTAACTTCAAAGCTCAAAATCTGCTGAGCACATTTTAGAAATGAGCCTTTTGTGAGTTAAATTTGAATAAAATTTAGTACTCGTATCTGATTGCACATAAACATAACAATTTGAATTTGCCTGACTAAAGACACTGCCGCTATACCTCGTGATTCAGGGCAAGCTTTTGCATAGCGTCCACCATCTCTGGAATGAACTGGTTCCTTTGTACCCTTCTTATCCATTGAAAACAGTGTATTGTTGCAAGGTGTCTCTTATGTAACTACATTTAAGCAAAAGCTTGCCCCGAATCAATAAGTATAGCAAAGGTGTCTTCAGTATGGAGAATTGAAATTGTTTAATAAGTTCATGAGAATTTAAAGACTCAAAAATACTTGACATCTGTTAATGCATTCCAATTTTCATTGTTTACAGGGACGTGCAGCTGGGTGATGTGGTGACGGTCGGCGAATGCAGGCCTCTCAGCAAGACGGTCCGCTTCAACGTCCTGAAGGTCAGCAAGGCCCCTGGCTCAGAGAAGAAACAGTTTGCCAAGTTCTAGAACTTGGTCTCTAGATGGGAAAAGTTCCTCTGGTGATTTCTGTGGAGGTGGTGCATTGATGCACCCAGTTGAGAATGCCAAGCAGAATGATGTGGTAGTGTGGATTAATAAATGAGAAGTATTTCAACTTACAAAATGCCTGGTTGTTTATTTCTTTTAAAAGTGTTCCGTCCGTTGAGTTTGTTCGTTTCATCATTGGTTCTTATCTCTCGATGGATTCCTTGACTGCACATTGCTTCTGTGATGACTGGTGATGAGTCCGCTTGCCCAGTTGTTGCGTTATATTAATTTTCTTCGTTCTCAATTATCAGCTACGTTTTATGAGAACAATGCGTTCTTCATTGTACATGTACATACCACTTCCATACGGATCGTGTTCAAACTGAACATAATTTGAATTCTCCCTACTAAATACACTGTTGCTGTACCTTGTGTTTTGGGGCAAGCTTTTGCTCAGTTACATGAGAGACACTTCGCTCATAATGGATAAGAAGCACACGCAGGAACCAGTCAATTCCAGAGATGGTGGTCGCTATGCAATAGCTTGCTCCATGTGTAATCTAAACTCGGTGTACAAGATTTTACGTAAATTAAACTAACAAGAAGCTTTTTTACTTGACAGCCTGTCCATGACAGCAATATTGAGTAACAACTTGTAGATGATCTTGACTGAAAATATAAATTTTGAAATTCCTGTATATTTCTTTGCACAACCCTGTTTTTCAACATGGGTAGGATACATGTAATTTGCTTCAGTATCCCGTGCCCAGCGGGCGAGTTGCATTCAGCACATGGGCCTTGTGTGTGCACAAAACAAACAGGATATCGAGGATGGTGGAGTGATCAGATATCGTCTTGAATCCAACATGTAACGCACGACAAATATTGAGCACATATTCTGGTTTTTGACATTTTGATAACAATTTTATTTCATAATACAGGGTAATGACCTTCATGCAGAGGTGAACTTTGAACTCCCACAAAACAGGTGTGAAAGGTTGAAAACGAGGCTTATATGTATGTCTGGAGTAGGCTGGTGCCTAGAATAACATCACAATCCCCATTGCTGTATTTGACAGGATGGGCATAACAGGAACATTTATAACACAAAACTGGGTAAATATCTGAATAATAGCTGGACATGTCGTCACATTGTGGCATTTATGTGTTGGGGGGTGTTACTGTTCACATTTCATCAAATCACACATTTTGTTCTGAAACAACTCATTGTTCATATACATGTCTATGGAAACTGAAAGGAGGATTTCCGTATGTGCTATACGTTGAAATCGCATAAAGCAACAGTGGCGTATTTTTCTAATTGACCTACAAATGTGGAAATCTTTGTCACAGATGTGAAAGTACAAGAAATGAAAGGTGGCCATATTACATACAGGTAGTACAAGTTTAAATACAAGCAACTTAGATTCACACAAAACCTCTCATAAAAACAACTTGGTAGACCTTTTAACATTTCGATCCCTGGAGCCACAGAGGAAAGGGTATATGTATTGAACAACGTACGCTAATATCATGCTTGAAGTCGAGTGTCTGACATAAAACAGTTTGAGCTTGAAGACCAACCGCAGGTGGAATGAAAGGTCAGATTTTTGAAATCAAGTTTGCGTTTTGATGAATGACAATACAATTTATTGAAGATTTGACCCCAAAATATAATGCACTACACAAAAATACCGTTGTAAACAAATCACTGCTTGCCTCATAGTTTTCAAATTGCAACTTAACTAAAAGAACAAAAAAATGACAAGAAAAAGTGACAAAATGGCCACCAAATGAACGGTTAAATGCTTCCCTGTACTGAATACATGGTTAAATGATCTTTGTATTCAGGAAAAATTCATGTACACTACTCAAAGCTATGGACCACTTTTTATTTTGTGTATACTTTTTTACATATTTTACTGCTGAAAATGTGGATTTTGTTTTGGAACATTTTTAATTTTTTTATTCCAATGAGAACATCATCTAGACATAAAAAATGAAAGAGCTAGACCCTCTCACGAAAATAAGAAAAAAGTGGTCCCTAACTTCTTTTTTGAGTAGTATGTTTCAGCTGTTTATTGTAACTTGCCCTCAAAGTTTTTTCGAACAGAATTTATCATTTGACTGAACTACGGTGAGAAGGACACCTTCAGTTGAAAGTTAATCGTAACCATATCCTTGTTCTGCTGAACATGTAACTCAAAATGATCTCTACATGTCCATGTTTACAACAGGGGAGTCATCTATTAAGCCCCTCCCACAACTTGGCATAAACAAATTTGATGACCATGTAATTTCTTGTTATAGGCTTCAGATCCACAAAATCACACATTGCTCATCCAAACCTAAATTCAGATCTTTCTTAGAATCTCAATACACAGTTTATTTCGTCCTCAGTCTGACAATTTCATGTCAAGCTGTCTGTCAGTTGACTTGGCGTGATTGATGTTGGTGAGCTTGTAAACATCGGTATTCTGTTGCCATGACTGACAAATCTGAATGGGACGTCACATGGGGGGTGGCTAGAGGACTGAACGACGACAGAGTGGAACTTTTAATGGAAACAGTAATGGGATACTACACACCAATGGTAGATTCTGCATTACGAGAAAAGGGGGAGGGGCAGCTGGCCTTTACAAAAGGGCGGGGATGCCCTGTATAGAGATAAAATCTGAACATACAAGTGTAGCATTTCCGTTTTCAGAGATATTAAATAACCAGTTCAGGGCACAAGATGTTAAACAGGAAACGGTACATGTATATTATTCCGAGGCTAATAAAACAAAACATGCAAACACAAATCTGTCTCTGACAACAGGAATTGCTATGGATCTGGTTGTCTGTGACGGAGATCAGGATATGGCCAACAAAAAGAACGAGTGGGTAACGCATACACTCAGCACCTACAACGATGCTCCTCTATTCAACCGATTACGTTAAATCATTTCAAATAAAAATAAACTTAAAAATAGCACTTAAGGCTAAAGAAAAAGTCTCCTGTTTCTGGTCACGTCGACAAAATAAAAAAGCTCATCTGATAAAATACGATGTCCAAAAGCTGTCAAACTTGCTTGATTGACTGGAATCCTGCTACTGTATAGATTTTAATGTGTTTTAGATAGGGTTATATGTACATTGAAGGAGTCCTTCTAGGACCCTATATATTTAGTTGGGCAATCTTTTTCAGATGTCATTTCTGTATTATACATTTACACCTGGGCACCAGACAAAGCAGGTGGTTTGATGTCTCATGTACATTTACAAGCTGAAAATGCCTTAAATGAAACAGTAAATTGTGAGGGAGCCAGTCTATTTCAGTGTTGCCAATATGTACGCTTGGGCTGGAGATCGCCCATATTTAGGGAAAAAAGGGGGGAAAAACTGCATTGCCGTACCACTTTTGAAGCCAATCCCTGACCAGAAACCGGAGGCTATTCTTTGGGGCCTCATGGATGAAACAAGCCTCACAGCAGATACATGTAGCTAAATTGTTGCTTCTCCAATTACATGTATACAACACACTCAACCCTACTGTACATTACACCTCAATTTAAAACAAGTGAAACTTGTCAATTATTTGGAAAAAAAAAAACAAAACATGTGCAACATTATTACTTCAGTTGCAGATGTGACCGGATCCCACAAAATGAGTCATAAGGCCATTGCTGTATTGGAAGTTTGTACCTGAAAGAGGAAAGGGAGGGCTGTTTTTGATGTATCACTGCGTCTGGCATCCTAATGAAATGGACATCATATAAGGGGAAAAGGTTACAGGTTCCTGCTGATTTACATCGGTAAAAATTCCTTACAAGTCCTTCACTTCAAAGTGGCTCCAGCAACTTGTGACTCATTTTGATATATTGGGTCACTACAAGGGGTAACAAATTCAATCAATTTATGTACCTCCGGCTATTAAGCAGTGCAGACATGCAGGCTATATCTTACTTAAAACAATTATTTACAAATTCTCACAAGAGGAATTATTGCAATATATCATACACCACCTTTGTGTTTAGAATCTGTAACTTGTTTTCTTTCCAAGTCACAAGCAGACCAAATGTTGGACAGCAATCGACCCAAGTATTCGAACAAGTCTCGGTTAAATTTACAAAGTTGGCAACAAACTGAAGTGGGGGAAAAAATACGTAGTTTGGCATTTAATACAAAATAATTCACCCTTTTTTCTAATCAACAGAATTCCAAGAACAGAGAATCGAAATCTAAAAATCAAATATTTATCTTACGCATTTTTGATTGAAAAAGTTTCAATTAATTTTCCTTTAAAAACAGTAAACGTACATGTACATTACATACAATAACTTCCAGTTTTACACCAAAAATATTATTTAGAGACTCACTGAAATACATGTTTGGGATTTAGTTCATTTTTTCTGACTTTGCCCCATCTTGTCCTTGATTATTCAATTGAAACAGTGATGGGGTCTTTTGTGTTGGTCTTACGTGAAGTCAGTGCCTACACTGTGGTGTGACGCGGGAATTGCCACAATCTTTGAGGATTATAGTTTACACGTCTCTAAAAGTCACCAGGTGAAATCTGGGCACAGGTAATCTGCCCCGAGCTGAAGTGCGCCCCCAATTGGCGAAAAAAGACAGGTGGTTACAAGGGGGTTCTTGCAAGCTTCTACGTGTATACAAAGACGATACATGATGAAGTAAATTAGTTACACGTACTCGGTATTCAGCATGCTCCGTCTGATGGCGTGTCTACACGGTGAGTACCAAAAGAAACACGCCCTCTTTTGTTCCGCTCGGAGCGGATAGGGTGAACAATGACCGTGAAATGCTTTTGTATAGTTCACTCCAATCGCTTGTGACTTTGCTTCACACCGGATGACTTGAGATGGGACTTCAGATGGACTTAACCTCAACACTGCTTAGAAACACATAACACGTCTGGCTATCTCGTTAGCAAAACAGGCTTTTTCCCCCCATGAACTTAACAAAGCAAAATAAACCTACAGAATGTTGAAAAACACCAAGACAGTTCTTTTCTGACCTCAAAACTGTCATATATGAGTATCTCTCTTACATTTACAAGAAACATTGACGCAGTAAACTGAGTTGTGCTCAGACGGTATCAACTTTCTGTAGGGGACTTACAACCAGTCTCATCGTGTCCTCTTACGCATTGTAGAAAACACAATCAGTAAACATTAGTGTCATAAAGGTTATTAAAGTAGCATGTGTTTGGTAGATAACGTTCATTTGTGGTTTGCACAGTTTGTCAAGTGCATCTCTTGTTTGGAAAAAAATATGGCCAAATAGTCAGAAATCGTGAAATGTTAGGTAGTGATTTCACCCACTAAGCCTTGTGATTTCTGTCATTTCATAATTTTCTGACTAAAGAACGACATGTTTCTGGCTAACAATCCAAAGTTTGTTTGCCAAAAAATCTTATTTCTTTTTCCTGCAGTTGGTTTTCCCAAATGAAGGACTGACATATTTTTACACCAAAGGTATTCATTTGCTACATGTACAAACAATTTCTTTCCAGCCTGTAACTATGTGTGGGGTTTTCGTCACGATGGGCACAAAAATATATATTTTACATACATGGATTGAATAAAACAAAGTGTTGGGTATTTTTCTCGTGTATTCAAAATCATACTGACTCTTCAAATCAATGTATAAATACGTAACAAGGATACATATGTGGAATTGTTAGTCACAAAAGCCTTGAGGATGCTGACAACAGAGGGCGCTCTTGGTCTGCAGTGAATATGACCAAGAAAGCCGGCTACTTGTAGTTGCCTTCGTAGAATGTTGGATGCTGGTGTGACAAGAGAAAAACAAAGGTGGATGAATAAAACTCAATTTTGTTGCCAAAAATGACAACTGACAGACTGCTTCTTGAATAATCCCCCTAATAAAACATTGTATAGTCTTCCCTGTCCTAGGCTGAGGTTAGGATAATACGCATGTCTATAAGAAGTGGCTAGCCCACAAGCCAGTGGCTCCAATAGATGAATGTGTAACTATCAAGCCACAGACGTGATTTTCGGACATTACTAAGGCTTTGCTTACCTCGTCTTCAACCGGTGCCATGTCACCAGGCGTCTCGTCTTCATCCTCATCGGTAGACTCGTCTCCTGAGGAGTCGTCCTCATGGCCGTAATTTAAACTGTTGCCTTGGCGTTTGCCTGCATGAAATCCCCAAGATGTACAACATTTCAAGTCATTGAAGAAGATTATTGATGTGATGTTTATCATCAGTTTGGGTCTGGACTTTGGGAAGTGTTGAGGGGTGTCAGAGGATGAGATGGGGCTGGGTTAGCAATAGGGCGTGGCCATGATGGAATATTCAGGTGTCGTTTGTCTTTGAGTTCGAGCTGTGGGGTGTAAATGAGGTCAGCATTGGGTTAGTTTTAATGAGGCAGTATGTGGACTTTGATTGAAGGTATGTTGGGATGTGGGGGAGGTTCAGATGGGCAGGTTGGGAGGGGGGACGGTACCGTAGGGTTGGGATTTGGATGGTTTTTATAGGAAAGGTTGTGAAATCAAGCATACAAATTCATACACCTTCAGCTAGTTTCTAGCCTCGGGTCAAGGGATTCAAATCAGGGAGGAGTATGAGTTACATTGGGTTAGGGTCAGGCTTGGCGAAGGTTTGGAATGTGATGAGCAGTGGAATAGTACCTAAACCCTAACCCTACGTAATACTACAAATTACTACTTGTACTATAATGTAGTACTGAGCGCTGTCGCTTGTAAGAGGACATGACTTCATTGTTCTCAGAAGCCACAAAATACAAAAGATAAGACAATGTACCATACAGTGCTCTGGCACTATGAATGCATGGCTTTATTGTTCTCTGTACGAGTAACAATGGAAGTAACCTAGCCAGAAGTAGTAATCTGTAGTGCTAGGTCCTTCAGGCTCAGACTACTACTTAGTATTTTGTAGTACTGAGTAGTGTAAGTCAAACAATATGCTTGGCGGTTAGGGTTATATAAGCTTTTTGTGAGTTAAATTTGAATAAAATCTGGTACACTGAGTTCTATACATTCACATGGACATAACAATTTGACTTCTCCATACTAAAGACACTGTTGCTATACCTCGTCGTTTGGGGCAAGCTTTTGCTTATAATAAGAGACACCTTGCAACAATATACTGTTTTCAGTGGATAAGAAGAGCACACAGGAACCAGTCTATTCCAGAGATGGTGGTCGCTATGCAAAAGCTTGCCCCGAATCACGAGGATTAGCAACAGTGTCTTTAGTCTGGGTAATTCAACTTATGTCTATGTGCAATCAGATAATGCAGTGTAACAAATTCTATTCAAACCCAACTTGTACAAGGCTCATCGGGTTCTTGCATTGGATAGGGGCACGTGTAGGATATGCTGGGGGCTGGTGGCATTTGGGGTGGGTACGTGTTAGGCGTGAACAAGTTGTACAATACGGGTGATGCACAGTTGCATGTACGTCTCCATGCATTTGTAACACGTTGGCCAATCACAATGCGCGAAATCTGTAAACCCTGTCCCAATGCGCGTTGGGTAGACAGATTTCGCGCACTGTGATTGGCCAACGTGTTGCACTGTTGGAGGCGCTCTTTTGTGAATTGCCCGTACTGGGTGAAAGGGTGAACATGAACAGCACAGCATGAAATCAGTCAGACATCTGTTATTTGCCAACCACTTTTGGTGTATGTCTTTACCAAAAGCAAAAGTGGTCGGACAAAACATCGGAAGGAAATGTACAGACAGACATCCTGATTGCAAACTAATCTTCAACGGTGTTCTTATCTGGTTTTTGTTTTTATCTGGTTAAGATTGTCTTCTCATGTGACTTTTTCTTATCCGAGGATGGATATGGCAGAATGACACTGATCCGGCTGGTGCGTTTTGTCCGGGACTACTTTCTGGACCCAATTTCATGCAGTGCGGGTGTTTACCATCGGCAGGATTCTTGCCTTGAGCACTCATCTGGCCTGAGGAGAGCTGCTCATAGCAATCGTTGCAAACCCTCTGTGGCTTGACGGATTGCTGAGGCAGCAGGAACTTTTTAGCAGAGCACTGGCCACATACGACCTTACCGCACTTCCGACAGTGATGCTGGGAATTGAACAAGCAGAAATTTGTCATCGTTAGGCAAAGCAAAAAGAAATTGACGTGCTGTGTCTAAATTTTTTTCAAAAAACAGGTGAAGGTGGGACTATTTGAGTTTTCATTTCAAGATGTCTACCATTCTTTTTTTAAAACCATAAGTGTTTTCACTTGATAAAAAAGCAACAAAGTACACTGGACGAAGGAACTGATCGAGCCTACCGCAAGTACGTAATGTGTGAGGTAATTTCCTCCATTAAATCTGTATCATAAATTAAAACAACGATAACAACAACAAAAACATTCACAGCTGCTCCATAAAGCTTAGTATTCAAAACGACCAAATAAAGACATGTTTGGATATGACATGGTAGATTGCATGATGAGGAAAGGACAGCCTATGGATGTATACTTCATATTTAAGTATCGTGTTTTGGGGTTGACTAATTGTTAAAATATACTTAGGATGCACTGACCTATCCCTGTGTGTGATAGGTTTCTCAGTATCGTTAACCCTATGAAATATTGCAGGTTAACTTAGTTTCAGATTTTGCACATCCCGCGACCATTTATTTATCATGTAGCTGGACAAAATTTCATTTGCTGCTGCTGATACAATTCATCCAAATGATAAATGTACATGTAGGTTCATTGCTTGAAACCCGCCCTCCATATTGAATTCAAACTATTTCTTCTGACTTACCCGCCGATTGAGAGCCGTAAATTTGGATTTCTTACAAAGCATGCAAAGAGGGGCTTCGGAATCTGGCACCCACACAGGACTCAGCTCGGTGGCTGGTTTCTTTCCACCTGGGATATACAGAGAAGTGTCTGTAAGTGTACTTGTACATGGACTTTCCTCTACTCTCCTGTTCTGTAGACTTGAGAAGGCACTGATTGTTCTAAAGGTAATTCATCGTCTGCCTTACTTTGCTATTGTTATCACCGACTGTACATATATATACGGAATGAGCGTACCCTTCGCAAAAACTGCATAACTTGGATTTACAAGCTGAAATGTTGCTGTAGGCATATCGTGAACATTCTGACACCAGTTTCGTGAACATCGGACTTGCTGTTTTCACAAAATGTTTATTTTTCTGCAAAGTGTCAGAAGAAATACATACTACAGGTGTCGGTGCCGGCAACCTAAAGCCATTTTCTTCAAGTGAGCATAGTGCAACAAAATCATTGAAGGAGTTCAACAGAAGCTTCATAGATTTACTTATAAGGAGTGTCTTCAAGTCCATGCTAAGTTTCAAAAAGATCTAGCATGAGACATGAGTTCTTAGGGTGGGGGGCTGAGTCTCTACCTCTCCGCCCCCATTTAGGCCCCCCCCAAAAAAACCTTGAAGCTCTTTTAGGCTTAGATCATGAATTAAATGACTTGAACACCTCGGGCTCAGCATGACATGAAAAATAGAAGAAAGTCCTTACTCTTGGCAAGTAGGTCTGAGATACACTTGTTGATGTGGGCCATCCACTCTGATTTCTCTGTTGCCGTGGCAGCGTAAACGGTAAAGGATTTGGTGGCGCTGATAATCTGCCAACCATTTCTGAGATCTGCAGAAACAGAGAAAGACAGACACTCATGTACTTGTAATGTATAGAAGACAAATTTCTTTCTGACCCAATACTGAGGATTATAGTCTGAATTGGTTAACATCTTTGCATTGGGGACAAAGACAGGTAATATGCTGTCATTTATGAGGTTACAATTTACACAAAAGAAAATTTCACATGATCCTTTATACATTTAGCACACAATGCACATGTGCATTGTAAAGGTGTAAAAATGTGCATGTCTATTGCAATGTAAATGTACAGTAATGGGCTAGATTGTGGATAAAGTTGGATTAGAATTCATCATACATGTCCCTCCAAAGATTCGTTTTATAGTCAATGGACAGGAAATTGACCTCAAATGTACATATGCTGAGGAATACATGTATAGGTACATTATGCCTACAGTCTTAATGTCATTTTTTGTGAGTGTGTGTTGTTGCTTACAAGTGTATGTTTTCTAGGCTACATGAACCCTGTCCATGCATGCAATCAATTCGTCTGTACCAGGTGTTCGTGCCCCTGTACACATGCACATGTACTTGTACATGAATGTGTGTATTACCTCCATGGATCAATTACTGAACAGGTGGATTTGGCCATCATGCAACTGCATACAAGTGTATGGATGTACATGTACACTGTGTACTTAATGTGTTGTACATAGCATTTTACAGATAAATACGGGTACAGCAACAAGGAAGGATATGTTGAATTATTTCTGAGCTTGTAACTAATCTCCATTGGAGGGCCTGACAGTTTCTTTACCCTCAGGTATTTCATCCACCCCACCTGACTGCTCCTCATTCCGTTCCAAATCAATCCAACAATTTGGATTGCATATGATGGGTTTGAATAGTAGAGATCTGGAACCAGAAATGTGGCCCAACTCAACAAAATGAGTCATAAAACATCAGAGCAGGAATTTTCCCATGATGGAAATCAATAGAAACTCTTAGAACTGTTCCATCAAATACTGGTGAGGTCCATATTTGTTGGGGTACCAGAGTCATACCAAACAAATGGAGCTACATTTCCTGTTTTCAGAGCAAACTAATCCCAATTATCAGGGGAAAAAAGGCCTCAGGATTCCTTTTACAGGATTAGGCCCAAAATGGAATTTTCTTTCCTCAAACTGAGGTACATTTGTAGTTTACTTGTATGTGAATTATCAAGAAGAATTTGGAGATGAAATGAGTACTCACTGCCATCATCCTCAACAGACTTTAACCTGACATCTTCAAGGGGTAGAATGTGCTGGGTGCTGTACTGAAAGAGGAACAGACATTGAACATTTGCACCACCATGAAACGGCTACCAACTCTCTGCTGCTTCTATCTTGTGAGCTCATAGACTGGATACCGTTTGGTCCTCTTATGATCTACAATGTTATAGAGGGACCGGGAATAGACGTACTTACCTCTCAGTGTTCCTAAATTAATAACTTCTGTTATAAAGATTTACAATAACATGGAAAACATGCCTTCAAGCATTAAGCCTTCTGTGAGTTAAATTTGAATAAAATCTGGTACACTGTGTTATCTGATTGCACAGAAACATAACGATTTGAATTCCCCAGACTAAAGACGCTGTTGCTATACCTCGTGAATCGGAGCAAGCTTTTGCATAGCGACCATGTTCTCTGGAATGGACTGGTTCCTTTGTGCCCTTCTCATCCATTGAAAACAGTGTATTGATGCAAGGCGTCTCTTATGTAACTAAACAAAAGTTTGCCCCGAATCACGAAGTACAGCAACAGTGTCATTGTTGTGGAGAATTCACATTATGTTCACGTGAATTTAAGAGCTCAGTGTACCAGATTTTATTCAAATTTAACTCGGAATAGACTTACAGTACTCAAGGCTCTTTCTGACTTTCACTTGGCTTCACTGAGAGGTTTCATAGCGCCCTCTTTCAACTATGCACATGTCCATTACTAACAGAGGCTTAATCCACTCAAGGATTCCCAATCAACATTCAGAAGTTTTGAGCAACAGCAAATTACTAATGCGAAAATTCATGTGACAAAAAAAAATATCTCAGTAACCATTCTCCAAAATGATTTTGACTTGATCTTATTAGGATTGCCTGACCTGTGACTGAAATCAACACCAAAAGAATACACACTTACTTTTTTCTTATTCATTACAATACTGCCGTAGACGAGAAGATCATTAAAAAGGAAGAACTGTCGTGGTTTGGGCTTTTTCCGACAGAGTTTTGTGAGAACTCCTTCACCGACCAGAACACGCCCCGGCGCAAGCAGCATCTGAAGACAAATGACAAACACTGATAAAATCTAAGAACAGAGAACGTGTAAACATGTAAGCACGTTTCAGCCATGCCTAGTGCAGTGTACAGTACATGCATACATGTAGTTGCCTACAACATACATGTGTCACAGGGTGTCCCAGAAAAAAACCAAACCCTGAGGGAAGGGGTTAATATGCCCAAACCATGAGATATGATTATAATGTATGCCCCATACATATGGATGCCCCATTTTCAAGACAATGGTGTTCAGTCATGCATGGCAGGATGGATATCATCAAGATAACATTAGAGAGAATACTGCTTCTATTTTTCGGACATTATAATCATATCTCATGGTTTGGGCATATTAACCTCTTTCATCAGGGTTTGGTTTTTTTCTGGGACACCCTGTATATGTAATGTACATGTCCATTTAGGCATTCAATGCGTTGAGGGTACTATTTCTTTGTTGGGAGAGTTGGGGCCCAGTAGCAGGGACAGAAAGTTGTCTCCAAAGGTTTTGGGCTCATTAAAATCCTCTGGGCAGTTTTGAAGGATTTTGGGAGTTTACGGCTAAATTGTGGCTGATTGCGAAAGGATGTATGATGTCAAGGTCTTCAGTTAGACCCTGCGTTGTTTATGCTCAGCCAAGCACACATTCAGGCCTACATGTAGATGCATCTAAACCATCTCTTCCCCCCACACATTGAAAATTTTCTTTCTTTTAAAGGGATTCAAAGCACCAATGTTGTTAAAACAGAACAACTACTTTCTAGGGTAAGGGGTGGGGCTGAGGATTCCTTTACGACAACAAATTCCATTTTGCCCCAACTGATGTAACCACAGTCTGGTTTTATGTGAATGCTTAAAATGAACCTGAAAAATCCACATACGTACACATGTAAGTACATGTACATGTACATGTACATGTACGCTTGAATGTACACAAACTAATGGTTACCTGGAACTCTGACAAACTCACACAGGAATGCATACATAAAATACGATATGCTACATGTACATGTACTTTTCATCCAACACATTTATGAGCAACGGTCAATATGCTTGGTAGATGCATTTTTTTCTCTGTATTCTAGTGCATGTATTTGGATGAAAGTGTAAAATTCCCAAAAATAATAACTTTGGCACCGGAACTGAAAATGGAAGTCACCTCACGCCATGGCATTGACAAGGTCAACTGGAAATTTGCCAAGTAAGGAGATCATAAATTGATAGCGAAATGGCAGTTGGGATGTGAGCTAAGCTTTGCTGAAATGTGGAAAGAAACCAGCTTGTTTATTTAAGGTTTGTGAGGCACTGTGCCTGTACATCCAACGATCTGAATATTAATCAGAATCAACAAACAAACTGAAAATGATACTTTGCGGTTGGAAAATGAATTCTTTTTCTTTGATGTTTCTAAACTGAAGCATTGAGTTCATACATGTACATACATGTAGCTTTGGCTCCAGAAGTCAGTGATAAACAATGGTAGCATTTTGTGTTTATTTTTATGGGGGTACTATGCCAACACTAAATGTATAGTTCTGGCCACTGTGCATCAATGAGGCGTAGCCATTTCATGTAAATTTTCATGTTATAATATAAAATATCTTTGAACGAACGGTGGCTTCTCATTTGGTACTGGAAATTCATGACAGGGTATCAATACGCTACATTTAACCATGGTAACAGTGCATGAATATGTAAATGTACCATGTAATTACAAACATGTACAGTGTGCTTGATCACCACACTTTATGGTTGAATTCTGTACAAAGTGTGTATTGTTACTGTCGACACAGAACTGACAACCGTTTCATGATTGAGGATTGGTGTCCTGGGAAAGCCTACGGACATGACAGAGAAACTTAGAAAGAAATAGTTACGTGTACACTGCTTCGATGAGATGTCCAAGACTATAATGAGCGCACATGCTGGTCTCAATATAGAGTCATCAGAGGGCTACATGTAAATACGATCCGTAATCAAGCACTAGCGTCTTGTGGTCAAGACTAACAGTACATGTATACGTACCGGTACATTTACATTGTAATGCATACACTGTACACATACATTTGAATCTCTGGTTAATGACATAAAGGCCAACGTACAGTGTACATGTACAACTGTATGTTTACTGTGCATGTATTTTACAGAGAGAAGTACTGGAAAATTCTAAAGTGGAAAAACAGGCATGGTATCTACATGTACATTTATTTGGAAAAAGTTGGACAAGTACCGGTACTTTAACAATGAGCACATTTAACGTTACGCACATCATACATGCATATTTAACAATCTGCTGTTGATTATAGAGGTGCAAAATAATCAGTGACACGTAATCAAAGATCCAATGATGGTGATTGCTACTAGAGTTGTACAAAGCCAAATATTCCAAAAATAGATTCAACGGCAGGCCGAATATTAGGAACACCTACAAGAAAGGAACGATCAATGCTTTTTACATGTACCTGGCCTGAACCGCCGAAGCAAGCCTGAACATGACTGATGCGCTTCTCGTTCGCCTCGCTGTTCACTGCAAAGAAAAGAGACAAACAATATTCAATCTGTCTAATCAATCTGTCTAATCAAATCAGGAAATCCACCACTAGAATCTTGACTTCTCCCACAGAGTTTGGGGGGGGTGTTCAGATTAGTCATTTTATTTTACCAGTTTGTTTTTCGTTTTGCCTCAGTCCATGAAAATATTTTTGACATAGCGTAATTTTACAATGTAAAATATGAATGATTGCATCACTGACTCAAAAATACCAGTAGGCCTAGAGACCTTTTCGAGTTTATTATAAATGATGTATATGAACCTCTCTGTTGTTGGCAGAGGGGCACTGGAGCATTTTTAAAAATATTTTTTGGTGTCCTCCTGCCAGGTGACAGATGAATTTTATGTGCACATGTCCATTCTACATGAAGCTTCACTTAGCCTGTGCATCATGATGGTACTAGGTCATGTAGGTTGGGTTGGGAATTTAAGTTATTACTGTACGAGTTTCCTTCATCGAGTCTAGAGTCAAGAAGACTGAAAAAGGCCCGTCTGGATATATTTACTTTGCAGGATGGTTGGACTATTACAACTGAGCAACAAAGGTTTGACTTTGGGGAAAAAAAATTATTTTAAATCAGTTTACGATTTCTTTGTTCAGAGATGTAGCCAGTACATTAACATCTCATAGCACTGACAGTCTCCCTTAACACATGTGTCTGTTATAACAGAAACCATTTACTTTGTGCAGGAAAGTGCCTTTTTGCTTATTTTAATCACATGAATAACAAATACATACATGTACAATCTTTTTGGAATGTTTTATATAGAAGATATTTTCACTGCATAAAAAAGTGAAAAGATGCTATCAGAAAAATGTCTCTATCAGAAATCAAGCTTCACATGTCTCTAGGCATGTCTTAGATCCGTAAATAGGGCCCGACAAATACTCCTCCATCGTATACTGGGCCCTGTCCCAATTCATAGGGATTTCTTTCTAAAAGTTTTATTCCGGATATCCTGGGGCATAAACGTAACATCCGCTTGATTTTTTGAGCTGAAATTGCACAAGCATGTTCACTACTTACGGTGTAAACTTTCTGCTTGGTGGCTAATTGCAGAAAACTTGCCATTTTCTCGTTCGGAAGAAAAATGTTTTTTGCCGTTTTCCTACTCCAGACGAATTTTGACAAAACTGACGGCTGTTTCGTCACTTTCGTGTCACGTCACAGAGGGCGAGCCACGCTGCCAATAATTTGCCACAAGCTGTGTGTGACTGGACAGGGAACCAGCCAAAGTTGTTGCACATTAGCTGTGATACACAACAGCCATGATTGTACAGATCTGAACGAAATTCTTAGGTGCTGAAGTCTGGGTGCAAACTAGACAGGTGCTTGTACAGGCTACATGTACCATTACCTAACCAAAAGCAGTCTATGTAATGTACAAGTCAGGCCAAAATTTGTCAAGAGTGGGAAATTGCATAAAAAGCAACATTTTTCCTCCAAAAGAGAATACGGCGAGTTTTCTGCAATTAGCCACCTAGCAAAAAGTTTACCCTGTAGGCCTAAATGTACATGGAAGTAGTGAACGTACCGGGGCAATTTCAGCTCATAAAATCAAGCACATGTTTAGTTATGCCCCCAGATATCCCGGACTAATTTTTCAAAAGAACTCCCTATGAATCAGGATATGGCTTAGTATACGACCGAGGAGTATTCGTCGGGCCCTGTCTAATCAAAAAATGGAGTAAAGACATGTACAGTGTAGTCACACGTGACAGGATGACAACAGCAGTGAGCCAGTGACAAAAATCAAAATGTGCATTGATGGAGTTCAATTACACCACAAACGGGAATATTGCCTTTGACTCAGCGGATGGGAACAACCATGGTACAGCAATGTCAATGCACAGCCCTGTCACGTTGATTGTCGTATGACATGTACATGTACGACTGTCAAGTCAAGATTGGTCATGTAGGTTCTTGGCGCAGACAAACAATGCCCAACGGTCTCCCCCAGAATTGCGAAGACAGAAATGACCACAACACATAAAGGTTTTCACTCCTTCAGTCAGGATATCAGAATCTGTAAAATATTCATTGAAAGTACGCCTCCAACGTAAAGGAAGTTAAAATTACTCACCCAAGCGATCCACCATCTTTACTGTTTGTGTCAATACTTCAAAAAGGAGGCGGTGTAGAGTCTGGTGCCTAGGCACATTTGTATTAAGATTTTATATTAAGAATTATAGGGATATGACCGATACTACTAACTTTTAAAAATTCTACTTTTGAAGAAAAAAGGGCACTCTGACAATTTCAAAAGATATTATGACAATTTTTGAAAGGTGAAATTTGTAACGTTACTTTCAAATGAAAAGATCAAAAGAGAGAAGCCTGAAAAATATGAGTCAGTTGCTTCATGACGTCATTCATTATTTGCTCACTGGGCTTGTTTCCGGAAATTTAAATCCATAGAGTAGCAGGAGGTAACATGAAAATAGACGTTCAAAGAGCCGTTAAATGCCACCTACTTGTATGTCACAAATAATTTATGTGGCACCTAAATAATAATATCTTGACAAGTTTATTTCTGCTTTCCTAGAAAATAATTTTTAATCGAAAATATGTGTAAAACCATCACTATAAAAAGATGCATTGAAATGATTATCAAAGGGTAAAAAAATTAATATTTAAAACAGCCAAGCGTGATATTTCAATGGCCGCCCATTCTAAAGGGAAAATGGAGATAGGGACAGGCAAAAATTCATGCGTTCTCAATATTATGCAGACTCCATAAAGACTAATGAAAGCCATGTTTGATTCAATATTTCGTTCTTTATTCAGAACATCTTCAGGAAAGAAGATGTTCTGAATAAAAAACGAAATATTCATGCGTTCTTCTGGCAGCTTTTGCGAGCCAAGGTCACGACTTGGGGAAAACAAAGTTGATTGATCATAATGTAGCGGTAAAAGTTCATGAAGCTCCCGGAAGTCATGAACAGCTGCATTTCTCCTCAGCAAAATAAGAAATGCCTCTAGATATAATTTTACGTTATGTCGAATCCGCCCGCATGATGAGCATAATGCTTGCAGTACGTCCTTCACATCTACAGCAGGGGTTTACGTGGCTTGAAAAAGACTACGCAATGTTCAACTGCTACTAGTTGGAGAAAAAGGCAGGCTGCATGGTCACATGACATCCGTCTGCTGATCGATGACGATAGTGCATTGTAGTA
>NW_019091440.1:1398338-1442466 GCF_001949145.1 Acanthaster planci
GGTGTCCTGGATAATTGCTGCCCTTATTTGCTGTTTTTCTCCGCGAGCAAATCAGTAAAGGATCTCAGTTCTTTAGACAGTGGACAAGAGTGCAGGATTATTGTACTCTGAGGAATACAAAGGTGGATTTATTCAAGGACACAGTGAGAAATCCTGAGCCAAAATGGGCATGAAAATTTGTGGACCGAAGCTGTCGGCTTGCTGCTCTGTGATCAGTACATGGGGAGTCATCATGCTGGTTAGTCATTTTGCCAAGATTTTGTGCTCATTTGTCTCATATCTACGTAAAAACAACAGTATGTGGTAACTAAATGTGGTATTTAGATGCAACTGTTGGTTTGATACATGTACTGTTGGCCATGTTGGCTGTGCATCCTTATTGTATGCTGCATGAAAAGTACATTGTTTTCGATAAAATTTGTTTTAGGCCTACCCCTTGTGCTCAATTTATTGAAGGCATTTCTTGTTAGGCGTAAAGAATGTTCTTTCATTTTCATTTGTCTCGGTAAATGTGTTGGCCCTATTCATTCTTAGTAGACTGCTATTTACACATGTATTTTCACAAAGATCTTGTGATAATATCTGAATATTGCACCAACATGACAAACGAGGTATACATTTTGTACATTGTACATTTGTCCCAATTTTACTGGACGGTTGTAGGCTATACCTTTTTTAAAAGGTTGCCAAAGAACTGATACAGTACAGACCTGTCCCCTCTTGATTTTTTGATGTTATTTTCCTAAAAACTTTGCTTACAAGTACAAATGTCATTTGAATCAGATTGACTTTTGTTGATTTTGAAAAGTTCCATAACATGTCATGGTAAACTACTCCCTTTGTCCTGTTATTGCTCGTACATGTAGGTCCTAATGGGTGTCTTCTTCCGAGTCAACTCTGTCGCGTTGTTTGAAGACCTCACACTTGAAAGCAACAAGACCCTCACGAGAGCAGAGCTTGAAGAGGCTTATACTGAGGTTTCCAATAACTGTTTCATTGCTGCCGGTCTCTATGTACTATGGCTTTTCTTCTCCGTCTGGCAGATGCATGTCAACAGCAAGGAGCAATATAATGTCAGCTAAAAACAGACACTCCTCTTGAATATGGTACTACCGCTATCGGGTCACACTGACTGATTTCTCGATTATTCGTCCAGAGAAAACAGCCAGTGTAGAAAAGGGGGCAGGGCATGCATTGAAGATAAGGGATGGATTGATGTTTTCTCTAGTCTGATAATAAGTGGAGATTGTGTACATCTATAGGCACATGTGTGTACCAATATATTCAGTCATGTCATGTATAAATTCAGGTCTTTATAACCAAGAAGAAATTGGTCATGCACCTGGGCCGACTTGTACTTGAATTGGCACATGTACATGTACACGGGTCAGCGTCATTCTATACTGTACCTTTAGGATCATTGTCACATCTAGCCAAAGACTGAAGAGTTACATTCACAGTGAACATACAGCAGACAGGCAGTCTGGTAGATGGAAGACTGAAAATTATCCCTGTGCAGGCAGATGAAGGCGAACATGGATGCATAGGGGAACTTTAGGAAAGGCTGTCGTATACTAGCACCTACCTGTCCATGTAGAGTGTGTACTAATAGATTTCTGTCCACGTGAAGGGCAATATTTGTGCAGAAAGTTTTTCTACATATGTACATGTGCATATCAAAAAAGTGTACTGTTTTGTTCACAAGGGTCAATCTGTGTTTTTTTGTCTCCCCGTTACACCCGGCCCGAATGATTAGGCTTCGAAAATTCCCCTGAAATTAACATCACATTGCTTTCATTTGATTTGCATGTATTTTGCATTAATAACATACATATGTAATCAATCTTGAAAATTTAACAATGTGATTTAAAGTTAGAAAATCATATGCCAGATATGACACAGAGGCAGAAATATTGGACCCCAAATTTATAGAATTTCCCAGTTTAATAGAGATTTCTACATCTGCAGCAAACTCTGCTGTATTCTGGATTGAAAGATAGGTGTGATTTGTTATGCTCAAGTTATGGTGAACTTAAATATGCAGTATTACAATGTATGAGAATACTGCTTATGATGGGTAAAGTGAAGTAAAAGTTCGCTATATGCCAGTGATATTAAAAATAAAAATACATGTATATACATGTAAATTGAAAATGGAGACTGTGTGGCGATGTAATATACACGTAATATGTACAAAATGTAAGCGTGATCTATATGTGGTTGTAGGGGTAATTGAGTTGAAAGTACAGTACATGTAAATGTATACGTAATGACCCTACATGTACGTGTGCGTCCGTTATTCGGTACGTGGAATATTGAATCACGTGTGGTGCAGGTGATATATTTTTTAGCGTAGGATAACTTTCTTGATAAAGGAAACAGATACAACTGTTGGCTTTCTCTTGCTGTCTTGTGGAACTTGTATTGACCAATAGAAGGTTAGATATTTGTATATTGCAATTTCAGAGGATGAAATTGTATCCCTAATCCTGTTTGAATGATTAAAGAGAATCCAATCAAATTGCTCTACACTGTACATCAGAAAACTGTAGCCAACACCTCCCGAAGATGTGTGTAGTACTCCAGCCTCCAGGCCTTGAAGTTGGCCATGATCCAATACTCAGATCAGTCATATTGTCAGAACTGATCCCATCATTCGTTGATTAAATACAGCGGCCCTGGATGTAAAGTCTGTGAACAATTTGAAGATGTTCCGTTCGGCGTTATCATGTCATCAGGAAATGACCAAATGTGTAGTCTGTCATTTCCTACATGTATGACCGGTTTCAAATCCTTTACCATGGTCTACTATTTTAATTGTACACGCATGTGGTTAGTTCGGGAATGATTCATGATTGTTGCTAAGACAGTTTGCCTGAAAAGATTACATTCACGTACATGTACAGTACATGTAATGTACATTTCTTTGACAAGCGTTACTCCACATGTATTTATGTCATAAATTTTTGATTTTTTTGAAGTTACATGCAACACAACTGTGAGAATTCAGTATGCATATAGTGTAATTCGACTGGCAGAATTAGAAGCCATTACTGCAGTAGCACAACGCTCGTGCACAGGTGGTACGCGCGCGTTGGCATGCCCCTTCGACCAATAGGGTGCCGTGATTTACCAAATGCACGCGCGCGTCAAGCTGAAGAATGTGCGTTTTAGTACGGTGCCACCGCAGTTATGGCGTCAAATTGGGTTAGTCTATAGGATAACATGTATATATGATAGTAAAGGTACTAGTTTATTGTAATTTGTACAAGTCACCTGTGGAATAAGAGCGGTCCCTTATCAATTGACGCATTTTTTGCTGTTGTAGTTTATTTTAATCCACTAATTTAAATGAAATGTCTCTTTTGTTGACAGCTTTCTACTCAAGTTATGTGTTAATGATTTTCAGTGTCGTAAGTGTGGAATCGTTGTCGCATTTATGGTAACATCTGATTTTAATTATTTACCAGAATGTGTAGGAAATAAACAACTCTGTTTTTGGACTATCCTTTTCCAGTATTCTTTCCATGCTGACCGCTGACACAGATTTGAGTGTTGTGTCCGGATGAGGATTTGAAGCTTCCTTTCGGCTACTCTTTGGAGCCTAAATAGGGCCATAATGAATATGCTTATATTTGCAACGTCTGGGCACCCTTATGAATATAATTGACTCATCGCATTATCTCTGAGACTGAATTTAGAGCATGACTTAACTGAGGAGCAGACTTCATAGAACAAGGCCGCGGATGTGTTTTTATCATCAGTCTATTAGCGATATGGCAATTAGTCTGGAGGAAAGTGCTTTGGAATTTCCGCGATTGCCCAGCATTTATAGTGCACGACGCCAGTCGCACTGTGATGCATGAGATACTTGATAACGTCAGAAAAATGCATATTCATTACTCTGTAGTTGTGCTCCTGAGGACGTTATTCCTCCATGCTCAGACGTAGCCGTAGACTAAAACAAAATGGTTGTCATATATGGCTTCACACATTGTTCATCGTGTAGCTCTTATTAAGAGAGCATGACTTCTCATCGTTATGGTTAGTTCGCCCTCCCAAACGTTGGCAACTTGACATCATCTCAGTCATATGTAGATCGTTTAGCTTTCTTCATGCCGCAATTATGGTTTCAGGCACTACTCTCTGTCACCAGAGTGAAGACAGGTAGCGGACGTGTCGCTTTTCTTGGAGCCTCAGTTTCTCCTTCAGACTCTTGTATTCATCCGCGCTGTACTGCCGTCTCAGAACCTGTAACTTTTGGAGGGATAAGAGAGGATGTACAGATATTTCTTATTTCAGGTAAAAGTATTCAGCGGTACGATGCTGAGACGATGTCGTGTAACTGCAGCGCCTTGTATAATTCTTCTGTTTCTGTAAGATTATTATTTTAGTGAAACGTTCTCCTTGTTAAATTGAAAGCAGAAATTCTCAAGTTCAGTTTAATCTCCTTGGACCCATTCGCTTCCCATGTCCGAGAATTCACTATAAATCAGCGTGAACTGCATTTTGTTCCGCGAAAACTTGACCTCCAAACCAAAATATGTTGACCGGCGGGTACTCATAGTTGGACATAATGTTCAGTGGTCATTGTTGGTGTTAATTTCATTGTCTCTTTTACATAGTTTTTTTGTGAAGGAAATGCTGTGTTGCACTGCATTGTGGGAAGCCTGGTTTGCCATAATTAGTCTGCGTGCGAATGAACTTGGCATACTGTAGGCTTAAGACAAGACATACGCCCACAGAAGCCAGGCTCGCGACTTCAGATACGTCCGATCCGCGTCGACGCATATGTTGCTCTTCACCAGCAAACATAGCGCAACCTGTAAATTTTGTTCGAGCAGCAAGCCAGTTTAGGAATAATATTTTATCGGATGACGCCTCGTAAATATTCAAGGTTCCCTTGAACAAGGTGGTTGACATGTTAGAAGAAGCGAACGAAAAGTTGATGTGCTTGTAAGACTTACTTCTGTTAATCCCTCGAGTCCGACCGTATCGTAGTCCACTGTTGGAGCAGATCTCACCCATCGATCTATAAGCGAGGACTGGCTTGTTTGCCTCGCTCGGAGGTACCGGTTATGGAGATGTAGATAACTTGGGATGATACCAGGTGCATTCAAGGGATGTTGCCTGAAACCAAGAATTGGTAGATTATTTTTTTTTCATTCGACAATCAAGATGTGCAAAATTCATGAGATACAAATTTGACATCAAATAGATAAGGGACACTGTTCACAAAAAATAGTCCGTTAGTGTTTTGTTTTGTCTTCAGGGTTAGAAGTTTCTGTATATTTTCAATGGAAATTGCTTGATAACAGTTCTTTGACAACATGTTTGTTCATCATGTTTCATGCCTACCTAGTAACCGTCGCTTTGTGCTGTGCTGCCCCCTTTTCAAACGTAATACGCTTTGACGACGACTGTTGCATGCTATTACACATTTCACGCCCTCTTGCAGCTGATTTGATTGCTTGTAGTCGTGAGGACTCGTTTTGAACTATCTGTTCTTCTGGATTTGTGACAGCAGTGGCAAGTGTTTTTTGTTCCACAGTTGTGTTTAAGATTCTGTTGACCTGAAATGTCGCAGGCAAAACAGTTCTTTGTTTTCGGGTCTCGGTGTTTCTGTCGTTGCGTTCACTGTTGTCATCAGAAGTGGCAGGAATCTTGGGTAGATTCAGATTTGGAAGTTTTGTATTCTGTTGGTTCTCCTCCACCACGATGTTTCCATCGCCGCCATTTTCTCTCTGTTCCCGCCTTTCTTTCCTCCGCCGAAGCTTTTCATCCAATCGTTTTGTTCGATAATATAGCGACCCTGGTCCTAAGCTGTCGATGATTGGTCCTCGCTGGGTCATCCAAAGGTCATAGCGCGTGTCTTCTTGAATCGAAATCAGCGGTTCGTTTTCATCTAGGGAGATTTTCTTCAGAAGAGCGTCCAACACGGATGTCTGTTGATTCAGAGGATTAATGTTAAGTAACAATTTTAAAACTATTTACGTACATGTATGTTGCATTTTTATTTTAAAAGCTAGCCTAAACATACCCAGAGTGTAATATATTCTCTTCTTACCAGGCCTTCATTTTGTGCTCTCAAAGCGCGTGCGATAAGTTTCATCTTGGTTTCCATTCGCAGTTGGTCCAATGTCATCGGATTCTTCTTAGTTATCAACTTGTGAAAGTTGTCTAAATCGAGTTCAAATGCCTCCAAAGCTCCCAAACACGTGACAGTCTGCGCATGGTCACTGAGGTCGCAACAAATTTCTATGTCCCCTGCATCACAAAAGAATATAAAAGAAAACGTTCTGGCCTAGAACAGCGGCTAACTTTTACACGTCCCATTTTTGTGTATTTTGGTCATTGTGTCTGAATTACATTTAAAGGCAGCATGCCGACTTAATTTCTAATAGCCCATTTTATGTATAAGTACACCGATTTATGTATTGAAAGTGTGAAAGAAAAGTGAGAACAATTTGTGTCCCTTGGTTGTGTATTTATTTCTCCTCCCCAAAATGCCCCCCCCCCTTGTAGCTTCGGTTGTTGTTCAAATTCCGTTACCCAAACAGAGACACTGGAAAACAGTGATGCCAAATGACGTCTGGGCACCAGACGAATCGACAGTGCCGCAGCACTGCGTATGGTTTAACGAGAGCATGATCAATACACGCATGCGCGAGGTCTGTCCTATCAGTGCAGCCACACTGGGTGCGTTCGGGCGAGCTACTCGCGTTAACACGTGCATACTCCTGAACATTCGAACAGCTGGAGTACGACCCAGGGTCAGCGAGAGTAAACTCTTGCTAGAGGAGGAGTACATACTCCTGTACCCGAGTGTAATGCGCACGCATCCTACTCGTGTTAACAGGAGTAACTGCGCAAACGCACCCACGCCGACAACACACGCACGTTATTCACGATTGACCTTCCCTGGAGATCGCGTCCGAATCTGTTGTTTAGAGCTAGGTCTAGGTCTTTACTCCATTGGCAATACGCGAAGACGCGCAGACAATAGACCTATCCGTAGCTCAGGAAGCCCATTTCCTACACAGCCTGAGTTTTGAAATAGGCCTACACATTTCATCAGGTTTCTGTCGGCTTACCTATCATATCCCCGGGGCCGATGGAATAAACGTCAAAATTCATGTTGTACGGGGCAATCTTTGCTTTAGCGGCAATGTCGTTGGGCGCGTCGCTTGTGTCGTGTGTCGGCTTTGGTAGTTTCCTATAACAGTCGATTCATTAAAGTCGATCAAAATTGATACATAAATTGAAATTTCTATTCGATCTACCATAGCATCGTCATTCTCACGCTCAAAAAGTGAAGATTCTGGTAACAATTAAACTGATGTTACGGGAACAAGAAAAGAGCTTTAAAACCGACTGATTATGATTGTTGGTCACATCATGATTTGAAAATTTTTATCAGCATATCTTATAAACTGTACAGAAATATTTTCTACTGATAACATGTATATTGAGTATTGATTAGTGGGTGAACTGGTAGATAAGAAAATGCATTTTCTGATTACGAATTTATTCTCTCTTTTGTTTTTTTTTCTTACCTGTTCAAAAGTTGGCGATGAGGTTGTTTCCATGGAGCAATGGAAACCTTTGCTTGACCTCTTAGAACAAAGAGGACACCCGATACTGGACACCCCTGCTGGGCGAGTCGATTACCAAACAGCGCCCTCTTGCGAGTCAGACTCATAGCGAGGACTGATTTGTGACGAGATTTCCAGGCCCTGAGAAAGTGAGTGACACATTTTGCAATAAAATCTGACATTTTGAGATTTTCGTTTCTGCATGTCACAGGAAATCTCAATACATTCGTCAAGAATATGGCAAGTTATTACCTTGAGGGGTTTTGCAGAACTGAACCATGCTCCATATTTATCAGTACATTTTTTACTGGCTTCAAATGTTGGAATGTGAAATCTATATTTATATCAGATTATGTCTCATCCGCTTATTTTAGCAGCAAATAGGGCAATGCAATAACATGATATTCTGAATTATTGATATTGTAAGAAACTCCAACCATTTCCCTCAATAAAATAAACTATGTAGTTAGAAAGGGTAAAAATGCTAGAGAAAATGGAATTTATACTTGAATAGTGGATGATCATTGACAAAATCTGTCTTCTCTTCCAGATCTCGTTTTTGGGCGAACTTCAGTGATCTGCTGTACAAATCCCGATCGACCACGATGAAATCCGAAGGCTCGTTGGCGACTACCGAAGCTTTCCGAACACTTCCGGAATCTATCAGCGCCAATTCACCAAAGCTGGATCCCGGGCCTGTGGAAGGTCCATCCGTTAGTAGGAAGACAAAGAACTCAAAGAGTGCCTGAAATGATGTGATGGCAATGTTGACGGAGTTTCTAACAGTGGTGATGAGGATTTGGTTTAAAAAATGATACTATATCCCAATCTGGTAAGCTCTAGCCATTTCTCAGGTGGAGAAGCACAGAAAAACCCAGTTCGGTATTCGGGAAACGCATGCCCAAATGAAGCGCGCATGGTCCGAGGTCATTTGGGAACAGCAAGTCACACCGTACGCGAGGTCTCCCTATCGGCACGGCCATGCATGTGAATACTTTGTCCTTTTCAAAATATCGAACTGGCTTAGTGCGCCCTCAAGTTCCTTTACCCCTGTTCTCTGAAATAAAAACAGGTACAAATAGAGAAAAGAATAGAAAATAACTAACGTAAGAGCCCCAATACCATTGGAAAGGATGTATGACATGGGAAATGCTTCATGACAGTTTCCACTTGTCCGAAAAATGAGACATCACCCCCCCCGAAATAATTCTTGGATCCACCCCTGGGCCGTTTTCCAATATTCAACTTCGGCTCCGTCTCAGGCTTCAACTGTTGTTTACTAGCTGACTTTGAAGCTGTAAGCGCACTAATTAGGCCACAAAACATCAAATAAGATGCAAGAGAGCCAAAAATTACAGTAATCCAATGTAATTTAAACGCTTATGGCCCACAACCGGGAATTGGTTTTGGGAACGAAGCCTGAGACGGAGACAAATTGGAAAATGGCCCTGGAGACTTCAGCAACATGACATTCGTCCGTAACGTACCCAGGGTTCTGACGCATACCCCTAGCTCCTCCATTGCATGCCGTGGTGCATTCTGGGTCTCAGTGAAGACAGGCGTGGATTCATCCTCGTCCCCATCCGCGTCCGCATCCGAAGCAATGTAAACAGATATCGAGCCATTCAGGACAACGAAGAAACTAAAATGTAAATCAGAAAGGGGTTTCAAAGTTAATGGAATAATATTGGAGGTGACCACCGTGAGAAACTCCGTACATTAGTGTTGTAACCCCCCCCCCGAAAAATGAAGAGGGAAAATGCTCAACAGAAAAATGGCAAAGTAACAAAATCTACCAGTCTATCAACTGGTTGATAAGCTCGTTGCTGATGAGTATTATCCCACCTCAAATCCTGGCAAAATCCCTCCCAAGAAAAAGAGATGCTTTCCCGGGGAAAAAAATCCCGTGAACGCCCGTATACGTATCATTTCAAAATCAGACAGGATTTTGAATTCAGACGAGACGTATCGGTATCTATAAGGTGAACAGACCTTGTTCTGGAAACCTTTTAAATCTTGTGACATTTAAACATAAAATTGAATATGCTTCTGAGCTACATTGATATTAGTTATATTGCTTTTTGGAAGGGGAGATGGAAGCAGATGTTCTCAAATTTGAAAGTGATGTATTGAATCTTAAAATCGCTTTATGAAATTTGACTGATTATCTTCTGGTGATTAGACCAGTAAGGCTAGTTTTAATAGGAATTTCTAAATTGTTTGCTGAAGCAAGACGATTATGTACCACTCATTGCTCTTCCTTACCTATGTCCCTTATCTCCTTGTCTTAGAATGACGTCATCGGCCTTGTGTCTACGAAATTCGCAGTTTTTTATTATATCTCTGATGACATCTGTTTACATAGAGAGAGTGAAAGAAAGTTATTTCCATTCGCAGTTAGGCATACTATGGATTCATTTGTTTGCGTGGGGGGCATCTCACAGGGGCTGGGGGTTCGTCCATCCCTAGGATCTCAGATCTCTTCACTCTCAATTAATTAATTCAGTGGAACAGAGTTATGATCGTTTATGATCATTCAAACACTCACGCCTGGTTTAGCTCACTTGTGATCAGAGCATGCACCAATGACAAGCGTTCATGTCATTGACAACAAAATAGGAAAGGCTTTTTACAAGAAGGGTAGGCGTAACATCATAATCTGTTTTCAGGTTAAGTGGTACAGAAATAAAAGTTAAATTGTACCATTTCCCATGGAGATGAACAGCTCAGCTTTGCGTCGAAACCACGGTAGGAGTATGTCAATATCCATATCGTCTCGATCGGCAGGAGCGGCTGATATGACCTCTACTACTTTCTCGTACATATTCGCCATGGCGATCACCTTGAACAGAAATTCGCAGTGATAAAAATAAATAAAGTAAATTCAATGAAGTCGATGAAGTGTTTACTTCGATGCGCAGGAACGACGCACCAATCACAGTGCATGATCGGGACATATTTAAGGAGCCCTGCATCCTACCGAAACCACGCCCCTGAAATGACTGCACACAAAGATATCTTATTCTGTTCAGTACGCCGTTACCAGCGCTTAACGAGAGTGCGGTGACCCCATGCTTGCACTTGCCTATGCCGATTTATAGGCACACTGACACACCAAGACAAATTTTGTTTCCAAAGGGTAGCACATAAAAACAGCGATCAATGAATGTTGTAGAGATCAAGATGTGGCCTCAAAGGGCGCCCTCCCCCTTAAATTCTATAATTGATGAATAGTTTGGGTCAATCACTAGGCCTACACTAACACAATAAACTAACAGCCTCTGTTAAGCGAATAACAATTGATCTTGTTTCTTGAGGCTGTCTTACGATTAAAAAGCCCGTTATTTCAGCGCACACAATCTCCCAGAACTTTCGGTAACACCTTCAATGACATACGGGGCAACTTTGGCAGGCGTTCGTCTGTCTAGTCTAAAGCCTTCGGGATAGATTTATATCGGACATCAATATTTATTGATCGACTTGTGAACAGCAACTGCTATCGCGGTGTTGTAAGTAACTTGTAGTCCGGGACACCATATTGATGAACAAGATAATGGCGATGTCACAGTTACAAACGACAAAGAATCGGAATAAGCGAAAACGATGGGAATTTCTGAGAACATAGCTGAAAGGAGAAAATAACCGTTGGAAAAGTCAATCAACTAATTTCATAGCGGTCACGAAAAATGTTCCTGATCTGAAATGTATAATTATATGTCGAAGACGTTACTTCTTTCGTTACAACGTAACGTGGCTATGAAATGAGCAGAGAGACATTCATGAGGAGTACATAAATATTTAAATGTCTACAATTCAGTCCATAAAAAAGGATTTGTATTTCTCTGGAATTCATTCACGCCCTCTTAATTTTGTCGACAATTGGAATTATTTGAATTGCTCTCCGTGTGCAATTGGATATTTCGAAGAAATCATTGGTCAACATTGAAGAAACTCTGTCTTTTTAGAATAATCGTGAACAACAGTAGGGCCAAAACTCTGCAGGGCTAGGTACGAATGTTCAGAATGTGCAACGTGGGAGGGATCTTTGAAATATGGGGCGGGAAATGAGGATTTAATGAAAATATCAACAGCAACTGACTTTTTAAAATTACATTTAACATGTAACATTTTAGTGCCGGCGTTCAACAACATCATCTTTGCTTACTGTGTTCAAATGGTCATTATTTGACCGTTTCACAATCGAAATGAAGCTTTCTAGAAAAGTTCACAAATTGGCAACAGAACAATACAGATGAGAGCGGCCGGTGAGGCCTTACCCTGCGTTTGTTTTGGTGCATAATCAGTATTTCCGAGGTTCTTAAAATTAACCCACACGTGGCACGTCTGGTGTACGAGATATTGTGAAAAATTAACACAACTCAAAAACCTACCTTGGCAGTGTTTCACAGTCTCATTTTACTCTTTAGTAGAATCTTATCATCACTGTAATCTTGCCACGATCACGCTGGGTCAAAAGCTGGATGTGGTATGTACAGACTGTTACATTTCTACAAAACTGCATTGGCCGAGTGCATGTGACACTTTGCTTCAAGATCTCTGTGTGTGGGACGAATGCACGTCTACAATACGCCGCATGGAGTGGAAATCCTCCGTGAAATCTCCATTTTAAGACCCGAAGCTCTTCCAGCAGCTAGAAATGAACATTCAAAAATCGAGGTGCAAATTCACAAGGGAATCCGACGCGCTGTGCTCGCACTGGTGATTAGAAGTAGCCAACGTCCTGTTCTTGGTTACGAGTTGCGCATTGATGGCTCACGCTGAAAATGCCTGGAGGTGTATTTCGTCCTCGGTGTGGGGTTGGCGTTTGGGCGAGTATGAGGGCGAACTGAGTCTTCCAGACTCAGATAATACGAAGCCAGGGTTGAATTCCAGAGCATCGATCTCGAAGATGACAGCGCCACTCATCAAGGTAGGCTTCATGGACTGGGTATTAAACACTGTACATTTTCTCGTTGCTCCAAGCTCCGTCAAATTAATTATTACCCCGGTATGGGGATCATAGTCACCAGAGAGACGGCAAATAAAACAGGCCCCACACACAGATAAAATTTAGTGAGAGAGGACAGCAAAGTCATTGATAGTATTTGTATTGCGATAATAATACGTGTGCCCTGTATTTGTCCACGGAAACCTTACGTAACCCAAGACAACGTAAAGGTAATTTCACTAAACCACGATCATTAACAAATGGAACAGTGATAAGATATCAAGCGCCGGTTAACATTACATTTGGGGAGAAATCTCAAGACATGATCAGTTCTGAGGTTTGTTTGTGGACACTACAAAATCGCATTTTCTCGCATGTCAACAACTTCCGACATATGCATATCAATGATTTTAATAAAGAAAACACACGCAATAACGTTCAAAACCTGTCCAGTCCAATCGAGTATAGCCTTACCAATGCTCGTCATTTTATAAATTAACTTTGCATGATGATTCCATGAATTAAGCCTCTTGAATGTGACAGACAATTGAAACTACTGTCCAGATTTTGTACATCTCCCAAAAAGGTCAGTCCCCAATAACTATATACGCAAAAATAAAAACACCTTTTTCTGGGGGGGAGGCATTGAGTTCTACAAGTATACCGACTCATCAATGTGTCAGTTTTATTAGTGAAGGTCCAACCAATCACAACATGCAACATCCTTGACATGCGTCTTGTTCCACGGACCTCCAATTACATTACCAAATACATAGTTATTGCTGGTAGTGGAACCATTCGAGGGGCCAGGGTGACACCTTCACTTGGGGTTGATGGCTCAGACGCAGCCTGTCCTAGATTGGAGACAGGTCCTCCGTTACAGAGGTTCTCGCTGCAACACGACGCACAACCATCGAAGGGTGGTGGATGGCAGCCCGGAGAACACTGCAGCTGGCCAGTGACGGGTGCACAGCTACGACCCACTTGGGTGACTCCGCTATCATTGCGCTTCACGACCTAGAGGAGAGTCCACTAGGGATGTCACCATTTTTAGTCATCTGAGATCTCACATTTCAGGCTATTAATTAATATCAGCGACTGAGGTGTTCCTCAATGCTTCTTAAACTGGGTTTCAACACTGTTACCATTAGTGACGTCATCAACAGTTTGACAGTAAACTATCAGTTTCAGTAAAGGTAAATGAATGCACGCATCTTATTTCTTTTTCAAATCACCGAACACAGGCAGTCATTTTAAGCCAATGCAAAGGCTGTGAAATAAATTGCATGTACATGTAGTTACATTTCCTATGAACATTTGTTATGCAAAATCTTCACACGAACCCAACATAGTTTATGAATATTTAGTTAATTAACTCCAGTCAACTTTGTGGTTAAAGAGAGCTCCCGTTTTTTGGACACACTGTGATGTGAAGCAGCCCTACCCGATGTGTGATGAATAGCCTGTCACTTTTGAGATTGAATTGAAAAGCCTATGTCTCTGGATTTTTCAGTGACCTATGTCCACAACATAAAGCATGGCTGTACGTATGTTTAACCTTGTCCTTCCCCTTTGCGATTGTTTTACACAGCACTCACCCCCAGGTCAGGGATGTCCCATGTATGGTAATAAAACGCACCATTGAGGAATGCATGTTATGTCCATTCGTAAAGTTTGTGGGGTGTAACGAATCACTTTTTCTATTGTTATAAATACTCTTTAATTGTGTAGTCCCTTTTACTCCGTCAATCTAAATATCATTTTGTCTAATAAATTCGTCAATCTGTCCCTTTCAGTAGAGGAACGAGACCCAACAACCTTGGGTAGAAGTTTAATTTTCAATTTTTATATTTCACATTCAAGAAAGGTATTTTGCTATTTCATCATGTCAAACTTAGAAATTCATAACGAAATGTATTAATGAAAGCAATTTCGACAGTCACTCTATCTAACATACAAATTATTGAAAATACCGATGCCAGTAATATGTAATATTGTCAGAACAACTCTTTGTATTAAAGATAAATTCAAATAAATATAATAACGTTACTGCAGATACAATACAATCTCTCACAATTTACAGTCACTCATGTACAGTCGGATGAACCATGCCACTTTTGTAAATCTTGAATTAATTTCTTGTTGATTCTCTTTCGATATCAAAAGGTTCGAAATGGCTGTACGTGTAGCTAATCAAAAGGATTTCTTGTAGTGCCAACACAGGGACTTCTTTTTATTGGTTATTGAGAAAAAAGTCAAAACCTGCAGGACTTTTAATTCATTCAACTGATTTGTTCAACAGCTGTTACTGACTTTATATTCAAAACTGTTTCAATCACTGATGTAAATCTAAAAGAAAGGCATTATTATACAATGTATTGCTTGGAAACTGGTTTGTTGTTGGGCAAGACTGTTTACTCGAGCATTCATTTATGTCCACACTGATATTTATTCCAAACATTTCGATTCCAAATGGCAGGTATTACGATTAACATGCTTTTAAATGTAAGATAAAATACTTTTATGATCTATACTAGAAGACTTAGTTATAACAATACACATTTTTCTAGTGACAAAACGTCCTGAAAAAACCCAACGCCCCTATAGAAACAAACAGGGCATTATTACAGGATTCTTGATTCTAGAAGTAGCAAGTTGTAGCGCTCGGCACTCTAGCTCTCTAGTTTTACACGTACATACGGAAAAGCTTATGAGATTTGTTTTGAACAGCCCCGCAAAAACTATCGAGATGGCTTACGAGGATGGAGACAATGGAAAGTTTTGCAAAATTAACATTAATAATTTTCCATGAAAGAAATTCTTTTTAAAGGAAAAAACGTTAGCCGGGTTGTACCGTTCCTGGAGTTCGAGTAGCCGACCCATGAACAACAAATCGAGCTGTTCGTGAACATACAAGGACAAGCCGTCCAAACTCAGCCAAAGTGTTTTCAAACACGCGTAGCTATTTGAATGACAGTCGTTTTACACATAATCTGCTAATGAGCCCTCTGTTGAAATTAGCTTGTTCAGTTGTAATCATCAACGGTATATTTGTTTCTTGGTTTGCATTTTTCATTCCTTTTCTATTTTACTATTCCATTCCATTCTTATTTTAGTTTATTAGATTTCATTGGGAACTGGCACGAAATTTCCAACCACAGCAAGCACCTCAAGGCACTTTGTTTTCCCTGAACAAATCCATTTTTCCAAAAGCACAAGTCTTATTAAATCGGCCGCGTGTGCGAGATCTACCCTATCAAAGCGGCTCTGCGCCAGTATTAGTGCACGTGCTTTATTCCCGAATAACCTTTTGCTTTTTTGAAATGCCCAACTGTGTCATTCGAAATAAGCAAAATGGCGGATACAAGGCCCTCGAACTTCGAAGTACTGTGTTTGGTTCCACCCTTTAATAAAATAAAGCCACTGCAACCTATAGTCACCAATAGGAAGAAAACTGAGACAAAGATGTAATCGTGACGAATGTTTATTTTTCTCACAATAATGAAATCATATCTGAGTAAAATAATGCGCTTCCGAGTACAAAATATCCATTTAAACGGATGTACAAAAACCTGAAACGCAGGGACGGATTCGGATGATAAAGAACAAACACACAAATTCGTTGAAGATTTTGAAAGTATCGTTTTACCAAACGGCATCTTTTTCTTTGAAATGTTGAATTTTTAAAATCCTGAACTATTTGAGAATGGAAAAGTCTATATACAAGTCTATGGGTATAAATAATAAATTTTCTGAATTACTGCGTGCTCTAAACAAGTAGGCATTGATTAATTAATTTTTATCATTATGTTGAGTGTGCAACCGATGCTAAATTTCTAGTAAGGATAAACCTTGTCTAAACCTTGTCTAATTTTAGACTTAACCGAGATCACTTCAGATCAGAAAAGAATCAGAAATTGAGATCAACAGCTTTCAAAGAACGAAACCTTTAAGAGGAAGACCCTAATCTATGCAAAAAACACGAAGAAGTAAAAAAAAGTCTTGAAAATAGAATTTAAATATTTACATAATAATTCTAGCCCTTACAACAGGCTTACTTCGGTTACCATAACTTGGTAACATTTTAGAAATTATGAACACATTGGCATTAACATTCCGAATTGCCTATTAGTACTTAGCATCAATTCCAAATTAAAAGTAAATTCTAACATAGAATACCTTTGTATCTGTACGCTTTGTTTTACAGGAAATTTGTTTTCAAAACAAATGGTTTCAAACCATTTATTAATGATAAGTCATGTGTGTTTCGCCAGCGAAATTTGAATAAAGAAAATTCTTTATAAATAGTTTCAAAAGATATAAGAAGCCTCCATGTACGCAAAAGGCATTTTTACATATCAGCTGGAAGTGCTGAACGATGCTCTACGACATTATAATAATAGACTAATTTGTGTAAAACATTTTAAAAGTGTTTTTAATATACAAAAGAATAAGTTACGTTGTAATTTCCATTCCGATAAATAAAAATACAGCAAAATACACTCACTTCAATAAATTTAATCACATGTGCTTACATACATAATACATCCATATATGGGACACAATTAATTTAACGCTTGAAAAGGGCAAACATGCGGACCTTGAGGCTGCAATTTAAAACTGTGAACAATGTAAATAATTTATGTGTCTGATGCACAGCTCGAGAAATTTAGACTTCTCTAGACTCGGGTATAATAACCCATTGGGTAGCCTCACCAAAAATTGCCAAGAAAATGAAAGATGCAGACAAAAGATATAATTTCATGTGTGCCCCGAGCACCTAGGAGACGTGTAAGTATTTTTTATCATTTTCTCTGAAGTGAAGATGTGTATGATCCTGTTCCTTGTTTACAATCATGCATACCGCCCTCTATCGTATCCAACTAAGATGACTCGGGTGTAAGTATGTACACTACTTGCTTTATGATTGCTTGATCATCGGGAACAAAACAGACCTCGACAGCACCTTGGTATCAGTCCGGTGACGTCATTGTTTGTAGCCTACCGCGTGACTCATAAAGTTTTGGGTCTCAGACAGGCACAGGCCACTGGGATGTCCTCATACACATTATGATACCTGTTGGAAACAGTGAGGTTATTGAATCTTTAGAAATTGTATAGTAATTCTTCCTTCGATTTTTCAATTCATTTAGGCGAAAGAAGGATGTAAAAGAATTTCTAATTTAGATAACATTTCTGTCTTTATGTTATCAAATAATTACACCAGTTGAAGACGGACTACAAGTAAAAAGTATGCTCCTAAAACAGAAGAGGTAAAAAAAAAAATCTGAATTTCTCGTGATCTGCTACTGTAAGCTATGAAGGAGTAAATAATCCTGGTCTGTTTAAATAATACTTATGAGTCAAATAAAAAAGATTACAAGAATTAATAAATGAATAATGAACTTTTACGAACAAATCCTGTCACTCATTCCCCTTTAAGTACATTTTAAATTGATCCATTTAGGATTCTATCAATTTTTTAATTTTGCAATTTATATATTTGTAATTTTAAGAATTTCAAGTTCTTCGGCTTGAGCAGATTATTTATTCATTTTATGTCATGTCAACATTTAGTGGAAGAACTTACATAAACATTCCGTTGACGCACGGCCCACGACGTAAAACCTTCATGCGAAACAACACCTGATGACAGTCATTCTCGTTAGAAAAAGCGCCCTCCTGTGCCAAAGATGTGTCAATGCATCTGGGACAGCGGCACTTTGCTATCTGTATAGTGCTCGGGTAACTGAAGGGAATGAAAAAAAAATTAATTCTCATAATTGTAATCAGTAGTTACAACAGCTACAAAAGGGTTCCCTACTTCAGGTTTGATCGCCAACACCAAAGGCTTTCTATGCTTTAACCCATCTGACGATAAATAGACGTGCATGGATTGAAAGAATTCAACCCTAAAAGAGCCGGGGCAGAGTTTACCCCGCCCCCTTGACATTTTCCCTATATCGCCGCAATTTTGTCATTAGTTGAGCCTAAGTAGTTTTTAGAGTGACTCCCTTCCAGGCATTTTGACACTTTTTGTACAAATTCGCTCATACCGTTCTCGCGCATCACGTGTTTTCCCGAGACGGTTCAGCCTAAACATTGCACTTTTGCCACTTTGGTGCTCAATGCACGCGTTCTGGCATACACGTAGCCTTGAAATTCAAAGGACCATAACAACTAAAATACACAGCCGATTATTTTCAAACTTCAAATTTGTAATGATGAGAAGTGTTTGTACAGGGCTGATTAGGTGTGAAAAAATCAGGTATGACACATCTAAGTTATTGGGGGCGGGATCCCCCCGGGCTGTGAGATTGATTAAAAAAAATGACTCTTTTAGGGTTAAAGTTTCGTCAAGATTTATCATCTCAGTCAACATTTGGGATTGAACTATGACTTCCGGAATTCTGCAGTATTTCGGCAACTCACCGATCAGGGTCGACATCGGCCACATACGTCCAGGGGCACAAACTCCTTCTGTTGACTTCAACAATACCACTGACCCGGAGTAACTCTACTGGGCATGTGAGATTTACATATTCCTCCCTTAAAGGTGGAGTTACTAGTGACTCCGCCTCATCTCGTGCAGCGACCTCTTGCGGCAAGATTGCGAGAGCAGGAAACTTGACATGCTGATTGTTTCTCTTGAAGTCTAGTCGTAGCTGGTTCTCAGGCGGTTCCTGACACCTGGTCATCTCGGCTTCACCCTGAGGTTCGCTGGTGCTCGCGCTATCGCTGTCCTGACTGCCGCTACCGTTTTCTTCAGTTGTTACTGCGCCGTCTCTCATTGTCGAGGTGGATGTGTCGACAGGGGTCGATGAAGTTGTCGGTACATTTGTCGAAGGTGTGGCTGGGTCGACTGTTATGGTGGTTGTCGCGTGGACTTCGACAAGCTGAGACTGAATATCTTGGATTTGAGGATCGTAGCCAAAACCGGCACCGCCGTCAACGTCTTCATACTCTGTCATGATGGCGCCTAAAATGTTATTAACCTCTGAAGGTTCATCCGACTCGTCTGAGATTGGAAGCTGATTGGGTGCGTCATTAGCAGAACTTGAGGCCGGAATACTAGTCCTAGAAGTTGTGAACTCAGAGGGTACTGTTGCCATAGTAACTGAAGTAGTCTGGTCAGCATCCCGACGGATTATATGGCCCAGGTTTGCAGACGTCAGGCACAGGATGAGTAGAAGTTCAGCAAGCATGCACTGTAGAGTAAAATCAAGACAGGTTGACTGCACTTATATTCTTAACTTTCTAAAATTTCAAACGAGGATTTCAAATCACCGAGTCTTCATTTTCTAACGTTATCTTTGGTACAGCAAAAGCACTATTTGATGTTTTTCATTTTGCGGGTGTCGGGGGCAGTACTGGATCACGGAGGCGGGGATTGGGAGTTGCAAAACCCTTGAGGCCTAATGATCCGTAGGCAAATTTATGCCACAAATATATAGACCAAAATGCTAAACAGTTCGTCTTATTTTAGAATCGGTTTGCAATTCAGATTAGATCACCAGGCCTACCGTAGATTTACAAAACGGGGGAGAGAGAGCCCCGCTAAATAAGGCCTCAGGTAGGGGTTGGGTTTCTTTCAGATAGCGAATCCCACGTTTCGGCACAACAAAATGACCTAGAATAGTTCAATATGGCGATGGTACAGCAGATTTTTACCTGCTTGCTCTTTAGTTCAGGACCCCTGCTTTATCGAGGCATGCAGTTTTACAATTCAAGCGGAATGATTTTTTTTTACTCTGAGTGGCTAAAATAGCTGATACATTGAGCTCAATATTTGCCATTCGCCGCTACCAAAAGCCATAATTTCTTTACGTTCACTTTTTGCAATTCGCAACCCGGATTTTGCTCTTTTGACAACTGTTAGTCGACTAAATACTCATCTTTAACGTATACTGTGACCTCCCATTTATAGGAAGTGTCCTGTCCACCTTCTGTGTGTGTATTTATAACCACGACTCAATAGTCATGTGTCCACCGATTCCGGAAGTTCCTGAAAATAGATGGTTTTAGACGGAAGTTGTGGAATTTTACCTTCACGGTGCCCTGGGATTTGGTACCGCACCCATGTCAATATGCCGTTCATTCACGTCATTAGTATGCCAAAGCTGACCTTGGATATTCCATTTGTCCTGTTCCTTTGTCCAATCCCACCGCATGATAGGATTGGATGCTATTTCAGTGTGAATGACGTATTCCTTCAAAATAAATTGTGATAAGAGATACTGGGTGCAATGCAGTATCTGTTACATGTATTACATAACAGTTTGGGGAATTTTTATTTTCCTGTGGGGAAAATGTTCTTGCCAGTCCCGAGAGGAGACTAGTCTTCAGACCTCGCAGACCGCAGGCTTCCTCTGTTGAGATTTTCGACTTTCCAAAAAAATTCAAAAAGTGTGAAGTCGAAAGAAGTGAAGATATGCTATGAAATATCCGACTTAAAAATACTTCTGTACTTGGTTTCTAGCCTTAATTCCAGCCTGGATCAGGGAATTTGGAACGAAAGTTGCACCGGGATGTCACGTGATGGGCACGAGCGTGCCACGTGCGCGCCAAATGATTCAAAGGTGTGCTGGTACATCGCCTGAACGTATATGTGACCCGTACATCGAAATCAGGAATAAGTCACAAATTGACCTCTTGAGATATGTATATGGTCAGAAAGAGAATTTCATAAGCTTTCATAAGCTGGTATATCGGTAAGCTTGCATGCCTACACTTCCAAAATAGACAGAAACCGCCGAATCGATTTTTTTCAACATTCACCCACATCCCCACTTTACTTTTATTTCTTAACAGCCAACCAGTTTATTTCCATTGAACAACTCGATTGTCACCGAACCTTACTGACTTTGGATTTTTCTTCATTCGTATAACACCGTGACTAATCGGGGTCAAATCCCGTCTTTCAGAAGTTCGGTGTACCTGTGACAATGAGGTCATTCATTCCCGGTGTGTGTGGTATCACCAGGACGCGAGCGTCCGCCTGACATGTATACCGGATTGTGAAGTAATGTCATTGCATTTAGGAAACATGATTCGCCAGTAACATATATTGAAACTCTTTTATTTCAAAAGAATGTTTACGGAATGATAATACTTCCAGAAATAGGCCTAAATATCCCAAATAGTGATTCCCAAGTGGGAAATAATTAAAAAATTGACAATACTCCTTGAGACTCAAGCCAAATAGTCTAAATTTGTAAGTACATTTTACTTATTACACAAAAAGCAAATTATCCAGGAAACGTTTGGACGACTGAACTTTGTCCTGAGATTATTAAGACGAAAAGTGATGGGTTTTAAGGTTTGTCTTTTGGTTTTCTACGTTTTTGCCACTCGGAGTGAGGGGAATAAATATGATGTGATTTTTTTTAAAAAGTAGGCAGATTTGCCACGCACATTATAAAAAAATTGAACATTTCTGTACATGTAATCTTGAAGAAAAGCTGACGTTTTCTGTTAGTGCATTCTCAAAACTGGAGTCATAATGCTCAGATTTTGCAGACCAAGATGCAGAAAAATTTATTTGCTTTTTAGTGTCCCACGAAACAAGATAGGTATAGGCCTTGTCCTTGTGCTTCATCCTTGCCTGGCAAGCAAGTGTGTACACGAATTAACTTTGTGAATGAACAGGGTGGCGTCATCTGCCTACGTCACGAGTCCTACGGTGAGAGTCCGGGATTTTCCCTTACAACGCATGTGATTGTGCTAGGTCACCCAAGCATGTCACATGAAGAAACGGCTTCGTACAGGACGAGGTCGTGGCATGTTTGTCTGCACTCGACGCTGTGGAGTATAGCTATGGGCAAACTATTACAATATCAGTCCGTGCCGGAGAGGTTTAACGCTGACTATAGGGACGCTGCCCTGATTATAACTCTGAACTTGGGAGCGAGGTTTCAATTAATGCAAACCATATCCTGTCTTTTGCATTCAAAGATCCACCTACACAGTTGCCTGTTTGTTATCATATTTGTTTTTGTTATTTCGTTAGTATGCAAATTATTGTCATGATGAAAACTTTCATTTTGAGAAGAGGATTTTGTGATTCCAGAGATATTACGACGTAGGTCAGGAAAATTCACAGTCTGCATTAAAGATGTCTAATAAAATGACAGACTTAGTTTCAGCCAAACGAACTAAATAAAACACCAAAGGCAAATTCTGGATAGGAAACTTACTTTCCATTAAGTTTACCCTACAAAAGGCAGGTTGAAATCTGAAACCCCCCCTTAACATTTTTCCCAATATCACTGCAGTGCAATTATTAAGAGTTAAGCCTTTATACGTTATTAGCATAACTCTCGGCAGTCACTTTGACACCAATTTTGCGAAAATCGAACGAGACGGGTCAGCCCAAAATGTATACTTTTCTACGCATGTAGCCTTGAACTTTAAATGACCGTAACAAGAAAACTATTACTGATTTTTAACAGAGTGCACACTGTATTGAAGAGCAAGTGTCTTTACATGCATGCTAACTTTAAAAAGAAACCTCGAGCGGCAAATAGCCGCTTTCTTGGGGGTGAAATCAGCCTCCCCCCGGCTCTTTAGTATTGTAATTATCAGTTGACATGGTGAATCGAAAGCAAATTGCTTAGTACAAATAATAGCATTACCAATATTTTTCCTTCCTAAATTTGCAAACATAAAGCAATAGGAATGAGAATATTGAGTTCCAGAGCCGCATGCATATTCCTTGAGTTGCTTGGATTGTATTTTTATATCCAGAGAGGAGCAGAATATCTGAAGATTTGAACGGTTTGCTCCACTTGTATAGCGGAAGAAATACGACGGAAAAATAAAAACTTTTTCAAAAAATCACTTCGTAATTGTCGATTAAATTTCTTGATGAGAAATAACTGCTGGGTAATTTTTGCTGCCCCTTATTTGAAACCATGAAGAAATATAAACACTTAGTTTCCTCTTTTTAGATTTTTCCTGTCTGTTTCCAGCTAAATGCATTAATTATAGCTCATACCTTACACCATAAAAGCCTATTTTTTCACTTAGCGTAGTATTTTAACCAGTCAGCCATATACATCATGATATAAAAACCTATTTTAACAATGTTGGCGGGAGCCCGTTAGATTGCATAAGTGAAGAGCATACTGGCGTCTGTGCCACTTCTCTCGGAGCAATGTGCGCTCGCCCTGAATTGTTTTTTTAGTCAGCTTAAATGCTTAGCCAAGCAACAAACGGGTGCCTGAAAAAATTGAAATATGTTTGAACTAAGAAGTTAATCTTAGACAAGCTTACTCTTTTTGTTGACGTTTCCTGAGTAGCAGTTTTAAAAATATTCCTGGTCTATGTATTGAAATAATATATCTAACATACAAAATTGAAATTGAAAAACAAAATCATTAAGGCAATGACAACTCGCTCCAAACTCAATCAATTCCGTTTGGCAGCGCAGCCCAATCAAGAGTTATGTGAACCACGATCGAGTGACTGTGGCCAGTTCTCACATTTAACTGCTTATTTCAACTGCAGCTAACTTTACGAGATTGCGGTCGTCATTGACGTTTGATTGCTTTATTGCCCCAGCTCAGACAACTAATTAAAAAACATAAGTTTTCAATGTGGAGCTTTAAATTTGGCAGTTTTCCTTATTATATCTTCGCGTTTGTCTTCCAGCTCCAGACTCAGGCTTTGCCACAAATTTATACACGAGTCCTTTTTTCATAAAGTTTGAGATAGGGCAGCTAGATATTAAATCTCTCGTATATGATTATCACACCAAGGATGGATCCGAAGTCAAAACCTCAGTTTGTAGAAAGGAAAGGCTTACCAGAGGAGACATGATGATAATGAGTCCTGTCTGAGATAAAACGCACAGGTGTTCACTTTGATGGTTGTGAGATAACTCTTCTTGTAATTTGGTTGGGTTGCTCCAGGCTCGATGACGCCAACTGAAATGCCTCTGATGAAGCTAACGAGGGGATTTTATACTCCATCCGGCCCATCTGTGGTCCCCTACCCAGGTCCAGGTGTTCCCTACACCTTTCTTCCTGTTCATCCCAGGGATTTCGTAAGTGAATTTTTCCACTTCGCCCGGGATTCCCTTGCCAATCTATTTTTGGAGAAGTGACACTGTAACTGGTGAATACCCGGAGCCCCTTGTTTCCTCCATTCTCCATCCCGAACTAATTCCATTTTGAACTTTGAAAAGAAAAGCTGTCCAGTCATTATGACTCACGCTCACTCCACGGCTTCCCTGTTCCCCAGTACAAGCCCAACAAGTTAATTCCAGTCTGTTTGCTCGTCAGTGTGGAGTTTTCCTCAGTGAAATAATGAACTCTGCTCCGTCGCGCATGATCGCACGGCCTACTTCAGAATTAAGGGACGACCAGGTCCACGTCTATCACCATATGGAAAGTCACTGGGAAGTTCGCTAGCTATTCAGTCCACAAAAAAAGGAAACTGCACGTGACATAAATATTCATAGCCTCTATTTGTTTTGTTCACTGAGCTGTTTTGGGGGCGATGGTAAATTCCCCTACTGAGACAATTGAAAGTAAGGCATCACATGATCTGTGTAGAGACGAGGAAGAAGTAAATGATGCAGTAAATTTGCTGCAAAGAATGATTTTGGGCAAATTTATTTTCATTGGATCCGGAGGTTTCAGGACATTTTTACCGAGACGTGAATTGGGGATTGGCGTTGTATGTCCCTAATTAAATACAGGAAACGTAGTCATAGACACGTGATGGTCACGTGAGAAAACTTTAGGCCAGTTCCTTAATCCAAGAATTGCTAAATTACGACGCAAGGCGCGATTTTCAAAAATCGTCAGCTTAATGGTTGAAGTCAGAATAGAAGAGATTTCTTTAACTGGTACCCAAACTCATCAAAACAACGGGTGACAATTTTTTTCATCGACAAATGACACTGTTTTACTCTCAAAGAGCTGGGTTATTTTGATGGAGATCCCCCTCCCGAAGACGGCAGTGCCACACCCATTAAAGTTTGGCATGCATGTCAAGACACTACGTATCTTACCAAACATTAATGTGAAATAATTGGAACGTAGGCCTATGTGTTAGTAGTTACAGTCACTGGAATTTCAATGCTACACACATGTACCCAACGGAAATGTTTACTGGTACATTTTGGACTGACCTGTCTCGAGAAAATTGGCGCTACGCAAGAACGGTCAATTCGATTTTCACAAAATTGCTGCCAAAATGAGTGGACAGTGTTACTCTGAGTAGGCCTACCCCAAACGCCTACCTCCGTAAAAATGAGCCTCAACGATATAAAAAAAATTGAAACAAATTATAAAGAGTTATAACATAGTGTGGCATGGGTCGATGTCATGTGCGTGAACATCTGAGGGAGAAATCAGGGATCGTGCTGATTTTTCAAATATATGAATCCTACATTCCCCAAATGTTATACAAATTGACGATTTCAACGGCAGTTTGTTGGTTTTGTCCGCAACGAAAATAATCCAATTAATCAATCCATCCAAAGTCACGTGGGCTCTGCAAATAACAAAGTGCGTCAGTGTATGAATTCACGTGACAATTTGGCCAACTTGGCTAGCAATTCCAAAATAAATTATTTGAAATAAAAACGTTCATTCATTTTATAATTAGCACTGCTTACAGAATAACATATCTCGTCTAAATCCACTGCGAAATGAATAATGTTATTTGCAGTTTTCTGTTAACATTGTTGTTCATAATTTTTTCATTTATTGGACATGCGTTCCTGGACCCCTCCACCTAAATCGGTTCGTGTGTTTCGAAGGTGGTGATGTAAATAAACAGAAGACTTCTCCAAACAAAAAATGTTTTTGGAGGGAAAAGAACCATTTTCTTCAAACTGAAGACTTTTTGTTGATAATGAGCAAAAAAAGTCAGAGTTTTGAGTCGCAGTTGCGTCACAGGAATCCAGAGTGTAAAGTACTGGTCGTTATGCGTTTTATCTTTTGAAATGTGGAAACCCGTCTATAAGATGAAGCTCGTACGCCTAAACAAGTAAATTTAGGAGATTCTGTTCAGATTCTGATAATGTACGATCAGTGCGTGAACTGTGCGTAGCCGTGATTTGCACTAAGAGATTTTAAAGTCTATTTCTTCCAATTTGTAAAATAATGCCAGCACAAGAAACCACTTGACGCGTCAACAAGTGTTCCAATTCCTTATTAAGACACTCATTTTGGCGGTAGACTTAGATCCCGGTCGGAAAGACAAAGTCGAGGACATAGTTTCAAATTCCTGGGCTCATTGAGAGAAATGAAACTGAAAGCGGATCAGTGGTTGTCAATGTACACTGTACATGAAGAAAATGGATCCGGGAGACATGTAGGCGTAAGGGTTAGTACTATTTAATGATTTAAACTTTCCAAACAAAGGAACAAATAAGAGACAAAAGGTAATGTCTGGGAATGGTCATTATTTGGATATCTTTGGGCATAGGTAAAGATGGAAACTATTTGGTTTGGGGAAAAATCCAGGAGGGAAACTACCGAAAATGGTGTGCACGACTCGACGGCGTGGACACGACACACAAGGTAAACCACAATAATACAGCCAACAATAACCAACAACAAGAAATAAAATCCAAAGCAATGAACAACAAATCATGAAAAGACCTGTACACATGGTAACCTTTACGGATGATTTCACTCATGTTCCCTGCCTGGGAGAGTGGTACACACACTGGGATTTGGAAACCGCTGCTACAACAAACATACTCTCTTTACGAAATTTAATTCCCTGTATGGGCCTGTAGTGTTAGTTTCCCTCTCTGTTTCTAGAGTTCCCCCAAAGGCTAGAAGAATGTTTAGCCCCTTTGGGTGGTGAAACGAGTTTCCTTGGCTGATTCTAGCCCTGCATGCACAAGTTACTGGCAATAATACTAGAATACGGCATTTAGAAAGACACATATATAAAGATTGAGAAAGGAAAGAACAACGTGGGTTGACTTGCTCCAAGTCCCAGCATAAACCAGCTGCCAGATACCAACTATAGTCCCAAGGGTTGCAGCCTACGCTGTCACATATATTGACCAATCAATTAGCAGGTGATTATGGGACGATGCTGATTAGTATGACACCAGACAATACATATTAAAAATGAAAAGCATATTTATAACTATTCTCTTATTGGATCGCGATCTTATTATTATCATGAAGTTAACATTTATAAATTCTTAATTAAAGCAATCTTCATATCCTTAAAATATAACACTTTAATTAATGACACACTGAAGTGTGTACTTTAGTGCATGAATTTCGAATAAATTCAGACGAGATTTTAAAACCACAAACGAACTTTGTTTCATTCTAACCATATGATAAAAAAAGAGTATTAAATCAAACCATATTCTCTTTCCTGATTGCATATCAATACAAATATTTAGCACACAGACTCAATGCACTGTTTAATAAATATTAGTTTGCGAGACTTTTAACTAATTATATCACCAGCAAAGATGCAAAGATAAGCACGTGACACAGTCACTACTGTACTTTCAAACTGATAACCTCAGCTGAAAATAGCTGTTTGCTATTAAGCAAATACAGTTTTAAAATGATGGTTTGTTTGCGTTTAACATGTCATTTTTATCTTTATACAGATACAACTCTATGTATACATTTAAGTTTACTTCCAAGCCAGTGTTATTTATTTTCACTTTACAGAGACTTTCTTGGTGACTTTACTTCCCTTTTTGTTTCGTGTTTTATGTGCATGTCTTATGTCTTCCTGAGTAAGAGCCGCTCTTCGAGACTGAATGGTTTGAAAAGAAGACGGACTCTATGGATCTGTAGATTCCAGATCAGTTTGGACAATTAGTCACAAACATCAATAAGAACAATAAAGTGTCTGCGCTAATTGTAAACTTTAGAAAACAGTTCGAACATTTTAGAAAAAAGTCTAGGCCTGGTCTCCGTCTCAGTGTCAGCCACCAGATGGAAGTTTTGTTTGGCTGAGCGCGATAAGGTGATTGAAGAAAGATAATTGAAATGTTTCCATTGTGAACCTCGTAGCAACGAGAACTCAAGGAGGGACAATCCTGTCTCTGTTATAAAACTTAGCTGCAAGGACCTATACTTGTTAAAATTGTTTTCTTTGACGATGATATCATCTGCTCCGAATTGGATACCAGGAAATACTCGTTACAAACCGATCACTAACCCGTACCTGCTTACAAGAGGTAAAATCATTTTTGGCAAGCAACAAGGCTATAAACTCATTTAATTAGCTAAATTAATATACATGTATAGAATAAATACTATATTCTATAGAACATTCCTCTTTCTCCATATATTTAATTATTTAGGAGCATGTTTTCATAAATAAATAAATAAAGCGAATTATTAGATATTGCAAGAGATTATCTTTTTAGGCAAAATTGCAGTGCTGTTTTTGTCCTCCAACCTGAATTCTAATGCAGAGTTTCCCTGACGGCCATACTGGAGTCACTTGTCAATTTGACGGGAATAAAGACTTGACCACCAGTATGGCCGCGTGTAAAAACGCTGTTATTGCCTGATGCGAAGAACGTCTGTCTCCTTAAATTTCCTTGTCTCTAGCGCAAATCCTGGCAACAGGGACTTTGATGGACGTGTTTTGCCAGCTGCAAAAAACAACAGAACAAAATGGTGGTGACTGTTGATAGGACATGTTGTACATGCACCTCATTCTGTGGAGCCTGTCAACTCGCCGATTGTCCGGTCCTAATGACTGAGGTCTGCGCTACAAAATCGGTTCACCCCGAATCACTCTGCTGTTACTTTTGCCTTTTGCACCAAAGCTTAAAGAATATAGTGACAATGATCTGGCTCCTCAAGCCTTTTTATAGCATGAATTAACCGTTAACTATAAAAATAACCTTGTTGTTTTTCGCCCAAATCAAGAGCCCGAATGAGATTCCAAAATTCCTGCCTTCCAGAATGCGTCTATATCCAACCATGATCTAAGTAAACTACAAATCACGCGTATCACGGGGGTGAGATTACCATAAAACTACCGTCATCTCTGTGTGAACACTGGGGTTCTGAAAAGAACCGGTGGTAATCAACATTTCGGACAGTAAGCTCCGTCCGTTGTCCGGAGACTGGCGTAATACTTCTCCCTCGACTTTCATCTTCGTTGTCCGGTGGGTGCAATGCCCGACTCAGTCCATACGTGGATAGGGTTTTCAGTGCCCACCTATTCTTTGGGTTTCACTCCCACCTCTTAAGGTGTATAAAACCCTTCTCCGATTGTGTCTTCTCTACAAGTTTCTTCGGGCTTGCGAGCTAGAATGCTGAGGGCGCTTTTGAGGAATCCTTGGTTTCATTGCTAAAAACATTAGGGATAAAGTAATCAAGCAGACAGATCAAAGGACCGATGAACAGTCAAATGTTCTGGTCAAGTCATTGTGGTGGCTCTTCAAGTAGGTCTTACCTCTCGCTGCTAGATTGTCTGGTCTGCACCTGCATTGTATACATCACCATCTGGCACGAACCCTGCGCACTGTAACTAAGTTCGTCTGTATTAGGATCGATGCACGAGTTTATGCCTTTGTGGACTTCTTTGGCAAACATCAATTTGCTAGGCAACCTGAATTTAAGACAGAATGCGTGTTAGATGCGTATAGATTGGCGGTTTGGTGTCACATGGTGGCGTTGTGGAATACTGGTGGTGTGTTGAGATAGCACTTGATGCCGACTGTACAGGATACATACCAGTACATCTGACTGGATTCCCTTTATCGAGTAAACAAACCCGTTTTCGACGTTAAGAGTGTGGACTTACAACTTGTGAACTGTAGATTTTACCCATATATCTTGTGTTTTTCACCAGGAAGTTGTCGGATATCGCGAGAAAAAAACATACAAACTGGGGTTCACTTGTCTTGTGCAAAGTCGAATACGATCGCCAGTGGTACATGGTCGACAACTTTGTAAGAAGCGGGCGATGATTGCGTACGACCAGCGACATGTGTGTAACGAAGGAAGGAAGGAAGCATGAGGGAACACGCCGCCCACACCCCTTGCCGAGGCCTGTGCGTCCCGTCCCCTGTGTGCCCCCCCTCCCCCCAAATTACAGAAGGAGAAAGAACCTGGGAATATAAAAGTCCACTTTGATTAGTGTTGTGCCTATCATTCCATGAGAACGAGGTCGTCTAAATCCTGACTGATTCCACTTTCCAAAAAATAAGGGCCCGCAGTCAACCCGCTCCATCCCCGCCCATTGAATGCATCCTAGTCACGTTAATGACTATCCGACCACTTGATCTAATAGTGAACTGGTAAAATGAAAAGGGTGTACGGAGGCCATGAATAGTTTTAAAAACAGTTGGAAACAATAGAGGGCGTTGTTCAACAATATTGAGTGAGAAATTGTAGCAAAACAAGAATGTATAAAGGATTGAAATTTCCAATTCCGCCAAGAACTGTGTCAAATTGTGTTCACCTTATCAGCCAGATGTCAACGACCGACCACTGCTACAGTACGGGTCGAGTACTGCATATTAAAATAGTCTTTGTAACTGCATACGTATACATTCTCTTTTATTTTTAATCACGATGGCCTATAACTTTAGTTCAGAATCAGGAAGTTCTCGGTCAGATTGCGGAAAGCCTAACACAGGATTTTTTCGTTGTGAATTCCTGATTTGGTAGCGTTTAGTATGTAGGATACTTTTTTCCTTCCTGAGTAGGTCATGCACATGAGAGCAGGATTATTAATAGTTTGTGCATTGTGACGTAACCTGGTTCAGGATAATTAACACGCGTAGGCAAGATTAATCCAATTATCGCAGACATTGCGCGGACTGTGTCGTGTCGCTGACGTTTTTTCTCGAACGAACTTGCCTCAGTAGAAAACTAAACTGGCGTATTAGAGGCTAACGCGTGATTCCAACCACAGTTACGATTTCATACTTACAGATTCGTATGGAGACAATAATCATCAATTACCCTCAGAGAGGCGTTTTAGACCGTGAGGTTTACTGTCCCAGACGGATTCTAAACTTTACTTCAAACACTGAGAACATCAAATTTTATCTGGACTTTAGTCCGAGCTTGATTAAAAATGATCATGCACAATACAGAAAAAATGTCTCATTATTATAGCCATAATAATATTAGTTTTTTTTTTAATGCTGCCGTAAACGTGTACGGTTATCTCAACCCTTGTCTTTAGGGCCTTACCTGTTCATGTCTTCGTTTTCCTCATATTCGAATTCGCAAATAGCTCGAGAGGGTAAGTCTCTCTTCCGCCTGATGTCTGCTTCGCGTTTGCCGGTAGTTGATGTCTCTCCTTCAAGCTGAGCACTCCCGCTACCGCTCAGTGATACAGACAAAAGATCTGAGAGCCTGTTTCCACTCGAGATTTCTTGCATTTGGTCGTTGCTATTGGAAAGGAATCCACTTCCACTGTTGGAGGAGAGTCCATCAGATGAAGCACTTTGATCGTTCCTCCCACTCCCGCTGAGGTTGTTGTCGTTTATCCATTGTGAAGAGGGTCTAAGTAAATCCTGGATGGAAGCTCTTGCAACACACGCCAACATCAAGACGAACAGTAACCGAACACACAAATGTGAATCTCTCTGCAATCATGAATTAAAATCATCAATGACACGTAATATCGACAAAAATGGTGCGTTTCTTGCGAGTCTCGTGTATGAAAAGTTTTACTATCGAGTAGTTATTGGGAACGTCACGTGCTGAATTCGTAACCACAAGGTTGAGACTCAACCATGTTAAGAACAAAAGGTCGTGTACCGTTTGACATACAATTTCTGAACGTCTACGAACTTGGCAAATTAAAGTAGGAAAGAAAAGGTTTCCACCGGAGTAGTCCGTTTACTGCACATAGGAGACTCATAGCTGTCCAACAGTTGTGGCTGCGAATCATGCACTTTCTGTGTGAGCCACTGTCTAGCGGCTTCAACTACTTCCCCTTGGACATGCGTGTCTAAAGCCACAGCCAATGGATTCGCGGCATTGATTTAGAGGTAAGTGGGAAATGAGATTGTGCTGTTTATCGACACTGAAGCTGTATAGGAAACTAAACCCTTGAACATTTCAACCCGGAAGTCGCTGTATTTTTGTCCTGGCAGACTTTCATATCTTCATTTCCTGACTTTTTTGGAATGCAACATAAACTATAAATTCAGACAGGTTTTGATATCGCCCATTCATTTTAATGTTCGGCGACTGTTAATTGTTTGTTGTCGTTCCTGGCCGAGATAAACAAAACACGAACATGACACTGCATGTGTTCGTTCCCAATCAGTCAAAAAAATATCTCCGACGAAAGTATGGGTTAAGTGTTAACTAATTAATTGAGGAAGTCCTGTAGAAATGACCATTGAAACGCAACATTTGTCTGGACTTTTCAAACATAGATCATTGTTTCCTCTTGGATCTATCAATAATCAAACCGTCAATTGTAGCGAGTTCGTTATTTGTTAATTAAGAAATCCATAGCATGCTGTTGGAAACATGGTATTACCAATGGAATTCTACTCTGTCTGCTTTTTCATTTTCACAAAAATGACACCACTAGTCTAAAATACTTCGATTAACTTAAAAGTGCATTGCGCACTAACCACAAACAGAAATCGAAAGGGAATGCAACATCATTTGCTATATTTGTTCTTGGGTGGACATGACGTTTCATTTTCATGGTTATTTTATGTAATGGATTGAATTTGTGTTTCTCTAAAGACGTAAATAGGGGTCAATGTTTGTATTCGATGGTCGTCTTCAAGGTGAAAATACAAATCAAAAATTGATGAAGTGGTCAGTTGGTTGTTTTTTTGGGGGGGGGCATCCAAACACATCATTCAAGCCTAAGAGGGCGCCCTTGGTTTGGCTGCTGGCCACTGATTGTTTGCACACAATAATGAGGAAACCTATGATGCAAAGCACTGCTGGTACCCTGCAATTCAAACGCGTGTGTCGCGCGCGCACTTAAGTATTGATCCGCAGGGCTCCAATGACGGACAACTGAGCTTTTCGTAATCGGCACTGCAAGATGGCCGCCGGTGGCTTCAATTACTTCTGTGCTGATTAAAGGCATTGCTGTTCTACTTAATTACTGCATTATTAGAACAATAATGTATTACACAATGGCATATGAAACTTCATTATCGCAAGTCTGCAACTCGGAACTGAAGCTCTTAATAGAAATCAAAATCCACCAGAGGTTATTTGATCTGATCTTGAGCAAAATAAGTAAACCTTCTATCCGTGTGATGCAATACTTCAGATCAATAAATAAGGAACCAGGGAAAATTGATCGAAAGTCCCGAGGCACTTAGACAGACAAGTCGGAGAACTGATACGAGATAGTTCCGCAAACACTATTGTACATGACACACGTTCAGACGTGAACGTATAAAAATCGGACTTGCTGTGTTGCATTGAGTACGGTACTAAATTATAGCAGAAAGCAAAACTTTAAAAATCATGTTTCTTTTTTATCCAGTTGATGGATAGGTAGAATTAATAATGTACTGAAAATGTTGATACAAAGATACGAATCTATTTTTGAATTAACATTTGTGAAAATATGAGTTCATAAGATCAGTTCCCGGATCCTAGATTTCAACTGTGATGTCACAGCATTTTGATTGCACAATGCAGGATATCCCAACATTTAGGCAGTGGTCGGAGTAGTCGAAAGTTTGACCAGTGTCCAGGTCACCAAATGTCATTGTCCACAACCCCGTATCCTTGAATACCCAGTTCAATTAATATGAGTTCTTTGGCACACCGATTTCGTTCAATTTCCTTTACAAGCCGATCTACTTGAGCGGACAACTTCTGTTTACACTACCAGGGGTCAATATGAAACAATGTACCAGTAAAGCTTGGAAAAATGATTCAGAATAATAGTTTTAATTCGGGTTACAGGCTTCATTTTAATACGTAATTGATTCCTCTTGGTTCGAAATCATTTTGAGAGGTCAATTTTCTGCGCACTGATACAAGAATCTAATCACGGTGATCGCAAACAGTGTCGTGGGTTGGTGGATCTGGATAGAACTCTACACTTAAGGAATTTCCAAGTCATCGCAGATTGTTTGTGATTGTCGTAAGGCACTTGGCTGGGTCTTTGCGACGTCTCATATATAACCCGGCTTAATTGACATCGACTCACTGGGTTTTTCATAATCATTTTGATTCACAACACGGCTGCTAAAGATCATATTCTTCGTTACGTGAATGGAAAGTTTCAAACCAAAACACGGGTTCTGAAACGTGGCTTGACCGAGTCTTTATTAGTTTGCTTCCTCTAAGACTAAACTTGTTATCATCTTACACGTGACAAAATTTATTGCACAATGTCGCGATAGGATTTCATCACTTCGCTGCCATGTCCGCTTCAAGAATTACATAACTAGGCAGACAACAATATTTGATCAGTTCCGTGTGAGTGTACAAGCCGCAATAGATAAGTCTGGATTACCCCTAATGATCAACCACAACCACGCTTAGTAATTCCTCCTAGACTCCAAAGCATCGAATGGCGAGTGATTAATCAGTAACACGGTTATTCCCCGACAGGGATAGTGTTGTTTGTTTTGATTCTCTTTCATTCAAAACGGACAAGTTGTTTTCTTACTTGTAATCACTAAACAACCCCCTCTGCTAATTGATAACTCTCTCATAAGTTTCAGACATGTTGTAGATTCGAGAATCCCGATTATTGCTATTTGTCTACAGGAACTGATGCAGTATGTCTTTTGTATTAAATCAAATCTTACCAATGAAAGTTAATTGAAAATGTGACTAATCAATTCGCATTCGTGCAGGTATCAAAAGATATTTTATGTGTTGCAAGAATAGGTGTGAATACCCTACGGTGCGTGATCACACGTGTTTCAAAATAACGAATAAGGCGAGCGTCACCAGAATTGACCGAGGAAAAAAATACCGTAGAAATGTTGTCCCTTTTATGTTGTAGGCCTAGATACTGAAATTGAAACATAACTTAATTTTCCGGTATACGCGTATACTCAGCGTCTTCTGAAAGCGTATCGATTTCACCGCAGAAAAGCATCTCGTTCTGAATTCTGCTAAATTTTTGACTGAACTGTGTTCACTTTGCAAAGCAAAATACTGAACCATACAGGTTGGTTTTTTTTAGTTAAATTGACATTGGGACAGTTAAAGTGAAATGTCATTTCACTAAACAAACAAACTTGGATATACGCGACGGACCCGCACAGAGACCACTTCGTTCTGTCGTCGTTCCTTTCTTTCTTTCTTTCTTTTATTTTTCTATAAGGTTTCGCATGTAACCACGTCTCCTCCAAAGGTACATGAGCTTTCTCGTGTGAATGAGAAATGTTTAATTAATTTGTAGAGAATTAAAAGTAAATGTAAGAGATAGAAATCGGATTCGCAAGATTCCACCGTGAGTTATGTATCTCCCCACTGTCACTGGACAATTCACAGAAAGTGGAGGTATTAGAAAAGCAACACCAGAATGCAAACATACCATCCAAACTCATTTGTTCAAATACTGCCTGAACTTATCTTTCTAAAATGACAACAAAGCTCATCAACTTCAGCGCATTCAGATCTAGAAATCTTACACCAATGCAAATTTATGGTGCCGTTGTTATCCAGATTCTGATTGCCAAAACATGTTGATTTTATCAGGGTGTAAAAGTGAACACAACCGTTGATTTCCATACAAATCGTCTGTTTTCGAGCCAAACTCAAAGTTGAAATCTTTATCTTACCTCTGTTGAATGATGCATTCCCATTGCTCGGTGTGTTACTCTACAATGCGCTATAGAAATTGAACAAAGCTTTTCCTCTCTTCGCTTGTCGAGATGAGATGAACGATTACACCTGTTGCTTGTTGAATTATTAAATCAAATAACTTTGTCTGGCTTCACCTTCTCGATGGAAGAATTAAACTGTTGTCTGCTTTGGCGGCTCAGTACCGAATGATTAATGAGAGGATGAGAGCAGTGTTTTATAGCTGTGTATCGTTTAATTGTTATTTATAATGTAACTACAACTCGGTCGGATTTTCCTGGCCGCTCTACAGTCGTATCGGGAATTTCCCTGTCGTTGTTTGTAAATAACTCATAGTCATCGTACAGTATCATGGTAGGTGGGGCAGCTGCCGATACATCCTCCCAACTTGATGAGGAAACGGACTTGTATTTGCGTGGGACTGGGGAATATTCAGACTCGAAAGTGAGAAAGCATAATTAATCCAAATGTTTTCTGTTGAATAATCTCAATTAAGGAACTTAGCGATACCATACGTCATTAATGCGGTAAAAGAGCCCTCTTCCGGGATGAAAGTGGTGGATTTCAGTGAGATTTATGAGATATAATTAACATGAACTTTAGCAGAATTGAAAGCAGAAAGTAATGTGAAAAATCAACGGGTTTTATTTATTAAGCAAGCAATGTATAAAACGAACATCTATAATTATACGTGAAGTGGAAATAAATCATATCAATGAGAATGCATAAATCAATAAATGAGGTTCAGTCAATGAATAATCCATATCCCAGAGATACCCTCAAGACTGTTTTTGATTATAATTTCTGAGTATCAATTTAAAGCAGGGGTTGGGGCAACTCTCCCCACCCCACGGGCGGACTGTGTGTGTCTTTTAACTTGAAAGCGGCAACACCCTAAAAACAACCGTGACCTCCTTTGAGGAAAGGACACTAGAGGATTGTTTTCCATCATTATTTTGACAATATTTTTGCAGATAGAAATCTTTAGTTTGGATTCTTCCTGGGCTCCAAAGCTGGACACGTATGCTCTGCGTTGCATTTGATCCTTACTCATCCCAACCCGAACCTGAAGTCTCCACCCCTGAACCCGATCACAGGTTTAGGTAGGGATTTTTATTTATTATTTAGATGAAAATAGCAAACCTTGTGTTTCTTGTTCTTGCCTTCAGTAACTTTAGCTAAGTGTAACGCCAAACACAGGCGTGGAATAAAATGAAATATGTGCACCAATACCATTGTAAAATTTATGTCATGTACAATGTTTCATCATCGTTCTGCTTGTCCACGAAAATCTCTGGCCTGACATACCCGTTCCGGAAAAATTCCTGGATTTTTCTATGATGTTGCTTTAAATACAGCAAACGTGTAGCCATCTGAACAGAGTGCTGGCTGAAATTCCATTAATTACATTTGTTAATTGCTCTATAAAAACCTGTCATTTCTATTCTAGATTTTCCTACTACTGCAAGACTTGATGAAGATCCTGTTGAGCAGTTGAGTAATTATCTGTCTTCCCTATCGAGGAATAAAACCCCATCGGATTCGTCACCAGTTTTCAAAATAGCGATTTCTGACAACATCATTTAAAACTTTTTACCACGTATACTTGTACCGATATTTTGTGCATTGTGATTTCAAACCCAAGAACCATTTCTACAGGGAGGTTTTGTCATGATTTTTTCTATATATTTGTTGAATAACTTGTTCAATCCACATAAATATGCATTTGTGTATAATGAACCGCATTGCGGGGTTTTCTTTGGTTCTTTTATTTAAAATTTGGAAGTAAGCCAAATTAAAGAAATCTGTTGACCTAACTTAAAAGGCCATAGGCAGGCATGGACGGGAGGAAATGCAGGTCTGTTGGAAATTTGTCAAACGGAACACAGAATACATTTCTTCTATTATTCAAACATAGTTATGGGATATTGCGTTTTCCTAAATTTGCAAAGTATTTTGTCTTCCGCGGGGGTTTTACCTGTAAAAGAGGGGATCAATTGACTTTGAAGAGTTTGTCAAAAGTCGAGCGAGAAAATTAAATAATTTATAGCCAACTTGGTTGTATGATGTTGAAACTTATCTCACCTTGGTACGAGTCCCCTATTAAAATTATCTTACTTGCTGAAACCAGCATCGGGCCTGAATAAATTAAAGTTTGGTGTCTGATAAGGTTTTGCAAATAAACGGGAAGAAAGGCTTTGCCTTTTCCAGGAATTGAATATGCCGTAAAACTTTAGAAAGGGTCGGAGCGTGGTCGGAGTAGCATTCTCTGCGGAAGGGGCATACAGACAAGAAAATGGACAGTCGGTTTAGGAAAATAAAATTTCTCATTCCGCCTGCACTGAAAACCTGGACCAACGGGGATCTATCTGGATGGAAAAGTTTGTACAAGGTCACTGTTATTAAAACAAAATAACCGCAGGCACGGTTAGCAACGGAAAAAGACCACCCAGGATATTGACACCACACACCCACAATAAACGGGACAAGGAAGCCTTTCAGCGTAGATCCATACAAACCCAGGATAAGTTTAATACCAGGAAAGCTGTTTTTGTTCACTAATGAGCAATTCCCATTGAAGTCAAAAGCGAGTCCGTGAATCGGGGCCAGAGAGGGACTATAATTGGAGGGATTGATATTTTGAAATGCAAGTCAGGTCAATCCATCACTATGAAATATGTATCGTCATCATTCTGCACATGACCATCAAGAGGGCCGTATTTAGTGCATCACTTCAAGACATCCCTGTCAAGAGCAAGGGACCAGCACTCATTTGGAGACAACTGCTCAGTGTCGGCAACCTGCTTAAGTGAGATGGGACGGCCACGGGGCCTCCTCCAGATGGCAGTTTCGCTGACCAAGATGGAATTAGATAGCTGCGTCGAGGGCAACACGAGCAGAGTCGGGGCTTGGAGGTGCCGGGCGTGACCAAACAATTAAAAGTGTGTCACCTCCTTGCAACTCCCGAAAAGATGAATACCGCGTCTCATGCGCTGAGAGATGGTGGCATTTGAAATGAAGTTAAACCACTGGACGCCTAATATGCGACGCTGGCACTACATATCGAAGACCTGGAGGCGCTGTTGATTTCTTTCTCTCAGTGTCCAGCTTTCATGAAAGGCACGTCTGACAAGAATATTAACTAGATCTGCATAAGCCAGAACTACCAGAAAAAGCGGTGCTAAATTAAGACATTCGATATCGGTACTATTGTTGTTGCCCGGTATAATTTTTAGTATGTGTCGATGTAGGCAAAACCGGTCCTGTTGTGCTAGTATCGGTAACAAGGTGTTATGTCCAGGGGCCAGAGGGGATTTTTTTTTCTGAAAACGGTTGTCATTTTAAAGAAAATCTGTAAAAGGTCCCCCAAAGGAGGGTGGAGGTATACTCAAGCGTTAAGAGCCAAACATATCAAATACTCGGTTACCCCCACCTTTGTCTCTACAACATACACACAGTCTCAACGACAAGTTAATATCCATTCATATTTTGGACCAGTAGGATAATCCAATCAGAAGACAATCATAAATGCCGTTGCACGCACTCAAGCGCACATTCTTCAGCTTGTACGCGTGCGCATTTTGGTAAATCAAGACACCCTATTGGTCAAAGAGGCACCCCAACGCGCGCGTAACACCTGTCCACGAGCGTTGTGCCAACGCAGTAAATGGCTTCATTATTTTGACTGTCGAATTACACCATACATCGTTTGTGTAGTAGCTGAGTAAACTGTACAGTATCGATCAAGGAAACCGCTGAACAGCCTCGAACAATGCAGGACACACTGAACGCACAGATAGTTGGGGAAACACCTAACTCCCGCCTGCAAAATAGGGAAGAGAATAGAGATAGAAATGTAAATGACATGGACACTATTGAAGAGGCTTCGTTTCTCAACTTATCTTTTCGTAGATGATCCTTTTTCCCAAGTGTTGAACCTTTTAAATATTTTCACCTGTATATATATTTTCAGTTACCAGTTTTTCACGATTCCTTTTTTAGTTTGTCATGTACGACTGATTTATGCATTTGCTAATCAATAAAGTCCCATTTACCTCCTCTGACAAAACAGCAGTTGTCAGAAAATGGTAACCTGTGTCTAGAAAATCCGAATAATTATAATTATTGCTTCTGAAAACTTCGTCACTTCACTCTTAATTGACATTTATTTGTCAACACAAACATGGACCTCGCCAGGCAAAGCGCTCATCATACAGTGAGCAAGCAAGTGATAAACCGTAAACTGGAAGGGGTTATTCTCAGGTTTGTCAAACAAGTCTTGGGCAATATTCGTCCCGTTTCATCTCCTTTTTCTTCCATTACCATTTTTGTCTTCACTTTTTCCCTTTTTCCCCAAGGGAGGGGTAGTTTGCCTCCCTCACGACGGCACTGAGAACTAAGTAAATTTTTGATCTGACTTTAAATCTTCGATCTGGCTTTTAATGTCTGTTTTAATCTAACTTTATGATTTTATTATCTTTACATGATTTTGCTTCACCTTAGTAAATCTCTCTGACAAAATTCGAATTGCCCTCGCACTAAAATCTTCCCAGATTACGTCATTGTTGACTATAGGTCAGAACAGCGCTAAATAATCAGCAGGCAATATCACTATATTCTGACCCTCTTTTCCGCTATCAGTGTAGCTTCAACAATGGACTTACTGGATGCTTCTACAATTTGGCAGTCAAGCTATTTTTAAACTAAAAAAGACAGCAAAGGGTAGGAAGCGTGATTTATCCGTTATTAATGTCAGTTGGCCCCAAAACCACATGATGACGTTATCATGACACTTTTGAGTAACATATTCTTACAATGTTTCGCCGCGATGCCCTTTTATAATTGTTAAAAATTAGTACCCTTGGGACTTGCGAAACGAGGATAGAATACAAAACAGCTTCAGTCATCGTTGGGGGACAAGCCGTATAGGTCTAACGAAGTCCTTTTGTGAAGTCTTGTTTCTGTTGGACTGGCCACCTGATCCTTTTAGTTCCGCATACAGCTTCTAATAGTTTCTGTGCGTTACAAAACCGAAAAAGACTTATACGATTACTCAAGAAGATCGATGAAACGTGTAACCACCGTTCATAGATTAATCTATCTCTCAATATTATTGATATCCATCAATAATTATCTACCTGGAGGTGGAGACTAGTGGCAAAAATTCTGAAAGTGAATATTAAGCTGAGATGAGCGGGCAGAATGTCACCGGAAGACAAGATCTCGAATACTTTAACATGTACATTGCTTGGACGTATGCATGCGGGTGTCTACTACTATAAGATGAAATGTTGCTGAGGCTTAGTGGAACAAGACGGCTGAAACGTAGACTACGCCTCCCGCTAGATTGTATTAATCATGAATATCGTCTGGAAGTTTCCTTAGTATGTCGCAAAACCTAAGGATTATCGTCGTTATTACTATAACTTAAAAATCGAAATATCACACTTTCGAAGGATCCCTCAGTAATAATCTTCATTACATCACTGTTACGAACGGATGTCGGGAATCGAAACTCAAATATCAGTAAGGAGATCGGCTTCTTATGTCGTCAGTGCCACCCTAGTAGTATCTTTTATAATTCGTAATTAGTTCTACAGAATGGAACAGACGATCAGCATTGACGTCATACTGCCTGTCTTACTTGGTTCAAAGAGATACAAATGTCTCTGGAGTGGGTAAACATTAACACTCTGGCTACGTTAAAGGTTGCCTACGATATTAAGTTCCCGCTGAACACTCTTTTAATTATTCAAATTTATTCAAAGTTTACATTAAGCATTCATATGTTTTTTTTTCTTGAGGTTTGGTACCGTCCCCTGTCTTCAGTCGCCCCGCCCAACAACTGGTGTCAGTGCACTACGGTTAGAAAAACTACAAAAGCAAAACAATCCTAGTTTGGACTTGTTTCCACCACGAATGAGTCCGTTAACGACTTCCCACTGAATGAAAGACCATAAGAGCCGGCACAATCGGTTACACGTGACTTCCGTTCAAAGGAAAGATAAAACCAAAATCAACATTTGGTTCAAGCATCCCGCCCGAGTCCTTGAAACCGGCAGAATTGATGTCAGATGTACTGGGTCACAGCTGTGGTTCGGGTCACCATCGGGAAAACTGTAGCCTCTAACTGTACACCCACACAAAACGTCCCCGATCCGACTACACACCGCTTTTAAACAGAGAATAACCCCAGTTCTTAACCGGGTTAAAATATATAATTATGGTATAGCCTGTGTTATGTGATTAGTTTCAGAGTAGTTATGAGGGGTCTAGGACATAACAGAACAGAAAAGATGTTCTGTGAGTTGACTTGCGTAGCGAAGTGGATAAAGGAAAAGACGAGCATTATATTTTGGATATGTTATGTGATTTTCGTCCTTTTTGTTTTAACCTTTTCCGTTAGTTTCTTGCATTTCTCTTTCAACTTTTATTTTTAAATTTTCAGTGTTGAGCCTTGCCCCCTCATGAACCCCAAACCGGTTCTCTTTGCTTCGTTGAATTGATTTCATAAAAATTATTGTTTTACTGAAAATTGACATTGCATATAAGGAAGAAATAGTGTCAAAGAGCCGATCAGGTAATTATACTGGGGACAATGACGATGACGATGACGATGGCAATCCACCCCGATAAAACTCTGGAACTGAGGAAGGAGAAGGGTGGTCGTATATTCCAATTCCCGGTACTCGCTATAAATAAACTAACGATGGCTTAAATTAATGAAATATGTTTTTTCATTTACGTAGATCAGGAATTTTCGCTATTGCTGATAATGCTGCAGGCTTATGCGTAGTTCTTAGTTGCTGTCCTTGTAAGCCCAAGGCCTAGTTACCAGGAGAAACATGTAAACTTTGAGGATTATGTAGGCCTAAGAAGTATGGATGGCTGTGCGCATGATTCTTGGTGCACAGGCTAACTTGTCTAGATCCGGTACCCGCGTGTTTGTTCATATTAATTCGATTCGCATTCACAATTTACACAAACAAAAAAAACAACCCAACCAACACAACAAAAAACAAAAAGACAAACAAACACCCCCAACAACCCAACAAACAGAGTATTCAGTTAGTAGCGTCACGAAAGTGTGACATGCGTAGACAAGGCAGATAAATTTCGGTTTCCCTCTGCTTTCCCCGCCTCATTTGTTCCTACTCTTACACAAACCTCATGTAACGTGTCTCTATGAAATATTTTCCCACTTTTTTATCCGTAATTTCCCAACATTTACGAATAATAGTTTAGTATTTCCCGGAAAAATCGTGAATCAATTAGTTTGTTTGTTCGCCCCCGTCTTATGGCATGTCTAACTTGCCGGGGTCTATTTGCAAAGGTAGTGAAAATATAAAACGTCCTTACTGATTGGAGCCTACTACTCCATGAGGCAGTCACACTGGGCGCGGCCAACCAAACCTTATGTATCAAAGAGCGCCTCTGAAGAACTATTTTCTCTGATTTTATCTGTTCAAATAAATATGGTCGAAGCATTCAAATTGAATGCAGTGTTATTTGTTTTCATACCTCAACTATAACGAGCTAAAAGGGCTTTTTTCTGTTCCGTGCCAAGATGTGAATTCTGAATGTAGATTGCGTCATTTGGAGAAAACGGAGATAACCAGGGGAACCCTCGCCCTGTGTTCGTAATGGATAAACCTTTGCCGTGTGCGTGCAACCAATGACCACACGTGCCTGTATACATTATTTTGTTTGGCAGGCACGAGGGTTTATCCATTACAAACACAGCAAGAGAGCGAGGTTTCCCTCGTTTTCTCCAAGTGAATAAATCTACATTCGGAATTCGCATCTTGGCATTGAAGGAAAAAACCTTTTAGCTTGATAATTAT